>JAPFBL010000184.1:605000-784581 GCA_026182355.1 Hermatobates lingyangjiaoensis | reverse complement strand
AATAATATATATATATACATATAACAATATTTCACAAACACTCGTGAAATTACAATCAATGTTCAAACCACAATTAGAAATAGAAAAATGACTAAGATTTTTCAAGCGTAACAAGTGGTCTTCGTCAAACTAAAATCCTAACTGAGTTGGGATTTGGCACTGATGAAAACCGCTTGTTACCATTGAAAGAGCAGTCATTTTTCTATTTCTTATTGAGGTTTGAACATATATATATATATTCGGTCAATGATTGAAACGTTGGAATCCTTCAGAATATTTGTTATTTATTGTGAGTTTGTAAAAAAAAAAAAAATAGATATGAAGAATAAAACGTTTGGCGAATTGCTTTATATCTTACCGGAAAGGTGGAAAGCCATATTCAGAAAGTTAGAAAAATTCACTCGCAAAAGGACAAGAATAAAAATTGGCATACTTTTTAATAAAACATGTTTGAATGAAGATCTGCTCCCAAAATACACAGATATATATATATATATATATATAATATATATAATAATTAAATGAAACGGTCCAACGGACTTTTAAATAAAAACCAATTAAAAAAGATAGCACACAGATAGACACAGGAATAACTCACTTGTATATTTTGACCATCGTCGTCAGGCAGAATCACCGCTCTGCCCTCCTGCGGGACTCTTCGCCTCCTGATGACAATGATGGTCGAAATATAGAAGTGAGTTATTCTTGTGTCTATCTGTGTGCTATCTTTTTTAATTGGTTTATATATATATATATATATATATATATATAAAATTAGTTAATTAGTTGTTAATTTAGTGATTAAAACAGTGATTAAAATTTAGTTTTTCGTGTTTGACCTATGTTTATTGTGTGTGTTAATGTCTTTTGCTAACCTTCTTTGGAAGCTACCAGAGTCTCACCGCAAAGTGATACGAAAACTAGAGAGTGTCAACAAGAAACTGGTCAATGCAGAAGCTGCTGCTTATTTTAATAACATATGCTTAAGGGAAGACCTGCTGCCTTTGTACACAAATTATATATATATATTGATATAGTTTCTCGACCACTGATATTTCAAATTCACATAAGGGGTTATTGAGGATTTTGGTCATAAAACATACAACTCCTGATGATCAGCCGACGTTTCGCCAAAAGTTGTTTGGCATTTTCAAGGCTTGATTTAGAAGAAACACTAATTTACTGGTCCATGCTTAATTATTTGTTATGATGTAGCCAGATTTAAGCATGGACCAGTAATTAGTGTTTCTTCTAAATCAAGCCTTGAAAATGCCAAACAACTTTTGGTGAAACGTCGGCTGATCATCAGGAGTTGTATGTTTTATGACCAAATCCTCAATAACCCCTAAGTGAATTATATATATATATATATATATATATATATATATATATATATATATATATATATATATATAAAACAATGATCAAACCACAATAAGAAATGGAAAACAAGCTAAGATCTTTCAACCGTAACAAGCGGTCTTCGTCAGAGTCAAAAACCCAACTGAACACTAGATGCAGAAAACATCTGGTGAGGAGATGCATCTAGTGTTCAGTTGGGTTTTTGACTCTGACGAAGACCGCTTGTTACGGTTGAAAGATCTTAGTCTTGTTTTCCCATTTCTTATTGTGGTTTGATCATTGATTGTTGTTTCACGTGTTTATGTGAAATTTTTTATATATATATATATATACAATTTAAATTGATAGAGACTGTATAGTATATTAAAAGAAGTAGGATTACTTTTTATGATCCCTCCTGGTAACATCCATGCTGTTTATGGTAAGAGGTGTACTCGCAGTTAATAGGATACCTGCTAATAATGATCCTACTCCTTAATAACATTTAACAAAAGTACCTTCCCAATTTTAGTTAACTGATATCTAATGACTTTTCCTTACCTTCAGACCATAATAGATTAAGTGTTAAGACCAAAGTATTAACTATATTCCCTTAAGGCTTTTAGTGTGTTACATCATTTATTTTAATTACCTTTGATAATGATTTTAGAAGTAAGATGTTTTTAATTAATAATGTGGTAGTAATCATTAAAAGCTTGTGTAAGCCACTTGACAACTAAGGTCGAATGAAATATTATTACCAGTATTATTGGAAAGTAAACTATACTATTACAAAAGAAGCCATTTTAGTCTGTCTGTGTTTCACAAATGTAAACAAAATGACAAGTATAGCAAGTGTTTTATTATTCGAAGATGAATTTTTCTTTTTCATTAGCATATTGCCCTTTGTTGAAATCAAAATTTTATGGAATTTTTGTTGTTGTTAATTGCATATTTTAGGTTTAGTTTTTTGACAAAATTTCACATAAGTCGTTTAGCCTTAGAAACCATTTTTATAATTTATAGGTATATTGCCCCCTTTCCTGATTTTAACATTTTATGGATTTTTTTTTTAATTAATTGCAAATTTTAGGATTGGCTTTTGGAAAAAACTGTATTGTCCTATAGTAAGACGTTTAGCGTTAGAAAACCTTTTGTGAAAATATAAAATGTTCCATAACGCCCCTTTTTGTTAATGTAATTTTACAAAGACATGTCATCTCATTCCGCAATTAATGCTCTATTTTTAGATATAATTTCATTCTGATCCGTCAAGCGCTATCCTTTATAACAGCCTTTTCAATTTAGGCTCTGCGTTTTTTTTTTAACCCAGTTATTATAACCTCAATTTTTTTACTAGTCCTGTTTGAAGATGCAATACGTACGAAATCGAACGGACGTCATCAACAATAATTCACGATGTATAGCGGCTTTGTATAATAATATATTTCAGAATAATGTTTGCACTAGTACAGTTCTAATGTTATACTGACTTAACATTAAGGCTTAAGTTGTTGACTTAAGTTGTCAGGCCTTTGCGTGTTTTTCATAGGTATTTCTCTTCTAATAACACCCTAACACCTACCAGTACTCTCAAAATAAGAGCAACTTTGTTTATTATACGTTGTAGGTAAATGCATAAAACAATTTTTTTTAATTATTTGGTGAAAATATAAAACAAAGTGAAAAGTTGAACCAATTGGTTTCATTCTTTACTCATGTGTATCAAAGTTAACATATAATCTCTTACTAAATATGCTTTTTACGAAAAATATGCGTATTGTATATTAGTAAATAAAGATGTTAAAATAATATTTCATACATTTGGAGTATAAAATTTGGTATTTTTTAAAAAAAGTAAAGGTTCAATACCCGGATCCGAAAACAAACTACTCCGAGACAATAACCTCTGGAATTCATATGAAATAATTAATTTTAAATTAGAATTAGTTTAATTCTTTGAATTTCTTTATTTTCACCGTTCCAGAGGAAGCTTAAATATAATTGTTTTATTGCTTAGATTAAAATAATGAAAAAGAGAGCTGGTTTGACAGGTATAACAAGTCACAAATCCAATCCCCTTGTATAATGCAGTCTTTTAACTCTAATAAATTACCTTCTATTTATTAAGACATCCGTAAATTATCAAAAAAAA
Organism: Hermatobates lingyangjiaoensis; assembly: GCA_026182355.1. Lineage (NCBI taxonomy): Eukaryota > Metazoa > Arthropoda > Insecta > Hemiptera > Hermatobatidae > Hermatobates > Hermatobates lingyangjiaoensis. The sequence continues at coordinate 781,085 of JAPFBL010000184.1, read as the reverse complement.
GAAGCCTGAGGTAAAAAAAGCGACAATTTAATCCTGTTTTTTGTACTTAAACATGTTTAATCACTTTAGACAAATAATGCGCATATTTGTCTCCATTTAACTATCTTAAATATATCCTGTCGTTTTAAAATTGCATTTTGTTCAGGTTTTTTTGTATGATTCAAAAAAAAAAAATCAGAAATCAAGTTTGGTGAATTCTTTTAAATGCGTTGTATTATGTGGTAGAACTGGTGGTAAATGTTTTGTCAGCTGTGATAATGATTAGAATTCTTACAAAAAAAAAGAAAAATATTTAAACACTAGAAAGTTTAAAAAATTATCTTATCAAGTTGTTAAATTATTAAAATAAAAACTCTTTAAAATGAAAGAAAACAAATATTTAAGCTATACCAAAAACAGACAAAAAAACTTTTAAAATGTACAAAAAAGTAATAAAATTATTTAAAAAGTACTAAAACCAAAGAAACTATGTTAGGAAGTAACTAAGTATAACTATAACTTTCTTAAAAACCCTTTAAGAACTAACTAAAAGCGAAACAATATTTGAAAAGTAACTTAAAAAAAACAAAACGTTTATAAAGTAAATAAACACAGAGAACTGGTTTTTTTGTATTTATTTACAGTTGATAAATGCATCGTCTACTAGGACATTAGCACTGTCTGGTTTTGTTCGATTCTCTAGTTCCTCATATTTTGTTGTATAGCTTTATTTCCTTTAAGAATGATGTCACTTCACTGGAATATTTATTATCAGGGGCTAGTGCTATTATCAATTTTGGTGGTATGCTTGCAGACATCCTTTCTTCCTCTAATTGTGGGCATTCTTCAATTAAATGGGCCACCGTCAATACATCTTTACATTTTAGGCATGAAGGTCTTTGTTCTTTTGATAACAGGTAACTATGTGTGGCTCGAATGTGACTTATACGTAGGCGGTTTAATATCACATTTCTTTCTCGATTTCCTGTTCCAGTGTTCACTGTTGTCCCAATTGATCCCATTATTTTCCGAAGTTGAGTGGTTCCATTCGGTTTTCCACTCATTCCATGTTGCTTTTATAATATTCTTTCTGATGTCATTTGGCCTCACAGCTATTATATTTCTAGTTTCTCTGTTAGTTACTTCCTTTGCTGCTCTGTCTGCTTTATCATTTTCTTCAATATCGACAAAGAAATAAGATAATTTTTATAAATTATAAAATATATTAAATTTTATATTTAATTTTGTCTTATCGACAAAAGAAATAAGTAATAAAAATAATTTTTATTACAAAGAAATTAAAAAAGTAACCAAAAAACAACAACCATTAAAAGGTAAAGTAAGACAAGTAAAACATATTTAAAATGTAAATAAAAAAAACAAGTTTTTAAAAACTGCTAAACACAATTAAATTATAATTAAAAAGTAACTAAACGCAAATAAAACTGCATAAAAGAAACTATAAACAAACAAAACCTATTCAAATACTAGTTGAATACAAACAAAACATATTTAGAATCCATGCATTTTTTCATTACCACAGAGGTTAGTATCATTAATATTAAAATTATAGTAATCCGTCTTACCTCGTACCCTGCTGCTGAAGTTCTTAGACCGGTTTCGGGCGTCACCCATCTTCAACTAGAACTGATCAACTAGAACTACGGAGTCCTACCTTTCTCGCTTTACAAAAGATATCATCAAAGCATTGATTATATAAAGTGTGATTGATATACCATTGCAAATTTTAAAATTTGCTCAGTTGATCAGTTCTTGTTGAAGATGGGTGACGCCCGAAACCGGTCTAAGAACTTCAGCAGCAGGGTACTGCGGTAAGAGGGTACTTACTGAGGTAAGACGGATTACTATAATTTTAATATTAACATATTTAGAAAGTAAAACAATTATTTAATAGGTTTCGTAAAAATCGAAATATTTTTAAAAAAATTCTTAGTTATTACAATAAAACTTTTGTTTATCAATTTGATGTGTATTCATTGAGTCCATTCCTTTCTAATTTGCAGTATTTTATCATCCCACATTTTTTTCATTTTCTTCAGCAGAAGATGTAGTTTGAGATATATTTTGATCTGATTTTTTACTGTACCTATTAATGAATCACATTTGGTGATAATTCATTATTATGGTGTTGTTTTTCTGCTTTAACTCAACTTGAATGTTAATATACTCTGGTTGTAGGGATATCCGCATTGACAGCCTTCAGGAGAATCCTTAAATATCTGTGAAAAGCATTTTTGCAAGTTTAATTAAATAATTTCATTAATTAATTATTCTTTTTTAATTATATTAAGACATTGTCTTGTACATAGTAACGTTTAAATAATTTATATCAAAATCAATAAAAAAAGACTTGACTGTTTTATTTTAAATAATTTTGGAGCTGATAAAAAATTTGTTACAGTAGTCTAGCAATACTGTATCACTGTAGATCACTGTATCACTAGCTAGTGATTGATGCTTCTCCATGCTATGCGTATATTACATTACTGTCCTGTATTAATTACTTCTTGGAAATAGTACTGTATTTATAAGTACAGTAACTGCGGCACTGTATCAATAATGTATCACTGTAGCTCACTGTATCACTAGGTGGTGATTGATGCTTCTTCATGCTATGCGTATATCACGTTACTGTCCTGTCTTAATTACTTCTTTGAAATAGTACTGTATTTATAAGTACAGTAACTGCGGCACTGTACCGATAATATATCACTGTAGCTGCACTGTATCACTAGGTGGTGATTGATTCATCTTTATGTTACTTTACATCTCACATTACTTTCCTGTCTTAATTATTCCTTTTAAGAAACAAAGACCGTAGCTGCTTCATCACTAAGTAGTGATTGATGCATCTTCATACTATGCCTATCTCAAATATAATTTAATGTTATGGGAAAACTTAACATAGTAATTGCTTGTACTTCAATTATTGCAGTTATGACATTTGGCAGGCAATAATAATGCTTTAGCTCTGAGCAGAAACTAATGATCATTATCTGTTTTTGAAGACTGAATGATCAGTTTGATTAATGAAATCAGCCGAGAATTAATTATGGTGAAGCATTGCTAGGGGACTTGTGTGAAGCATTCTTTAAAATAACAAGAGATTGGCTAATTGTGGTCAAAAGGTCTTGTAGCCCCGGAGCAGGTGTTAAGAGACACCTTGAGCTCTTTTAACTACCTCTCCTCTAACTATTAACCTTTCCTTCTAACAAATGTTTCCTTTGTTCTGCTCATGATTTAGCTCTTATTTCTTCTTTCTTCTGGATGTTTATCCGACAGATTTAAGAAACTAAAAGGTTTATAAACAGTCCTTGCTAGTCACTGATCCTTCGGAGGTCCTTGAAATTGTAGCTTAAAGAAAAAAAAAACTAAGTAATTTATTATTATAATTTGCTCTTTTGAATATTTTATTCATTATAACTCTAGTATGAACCTGTCTTCCTTGACAATTCTCTAACAATTTCCATCTATTATATGCACTCTTCTTTTTTACCCTAAACCCGACGAATTGACATCTTCTGTCACTCAGCCACCATGTTTTTAGTCTTTTTTCTGTTCTCACTCTCCCAGTGCCCCTACCATATTGTACTTTATGTAGCGAGGATCGTATCTTATAAGCAAATCAGTCGTGGGTTAATAATAATCAGAGAAGTACTATATCACCAGTAAAGATAACTGTATTTCTGTGCTATATATATAGTTCAATATAGACAAAGAAACATAGAGAAATCAAAAGAACACACTTACAGTCTCTAATTTTTGGTTTGAACCGTCTTCAGGAGAGATAAGAGAGGGAAACCAAGCGCACTGGTTCAGAGACGGTTGGAGAACGGTTCAAACCAAAAATTAGAGACTGTAAGTGTGTTCTTTTGATTTCTCTATGTTTCTTTGTCTATAATGAACTATATTTGTCCGTTTTGGATCGTATTTCCAACAAAAAAGTGTATATATATATATATATATATATATTAAGCTATATTACTATTGATAAGTTTCCTTGTGCATTCTTCAAGGGAGAAGAATAATTTCCGTGCGCCTTGGTTGATCCTGTACAAAACATCTCCAATTCTTCTCTCTTCTGCACAAGGAAACTTACCTATCAGAAATATGGCGTAATATTCAATTTCTGTAGTAACTTTCTCTGTAATTTTCTCTATATTTATATATGTATATATTTGTATTAGCTCTCTGATGAGATAGTCTAGAAGGCCTCAGAGCTTATTTTTCTTCATTTTGATTCTTCCCTACGGCAATTTGCCTCATATGTGTTCATTGTTTCATATGTTCATTGTTCATTGTTTGGTATCACAAAGAGCCAATCTTTGACCCTATGTGTATTCTTTTCTATTACGGCTTCTGTAATTCAACTGTATCACCTAAATATATAAAATACGAAGCTTATATATGTATATATAATACATATTTATATATATTATATACATATATATATATATATATATATATATATATATATATATGAGTGCTTCAGTTCGAACGCCAAGTCAGTTGTTATCAGCCTTTGGAGCGATTCACTTCTTTTCCTGAAGACGAGGACATCGAAATATAGTAGTGAGTTCAGTGGTTTCCTTTCTATGTGTTCTTTTTTAAATTCTAGTTTATATATATATATATATATATATTTATTTATTTATAAAAATTGATAAAAGTATCAACCGTGGAATAGAAACAAAACCAAGTTTATCGGGACTCGGTCAGTTCTTCAGGTTCAAAGTAAACTATCATTGCCAAAGTTTCGGTTTTTATTTAAAACCTTTTTTATACGCCGTAGAATCACGTGTTCATTCAAAATCTGCGAAGAGTTTAATTTGAACATGAAGAACTGACCGAGTCCCGATAAACTTTAGTTTTGTATATATTTATATATATGAGTCGCCGCTCTACCTTCCTAGGGGACTCTTCGCCTCCTGATGACGACAAAGGTCGAAATATAGAAGTGAGTTATTCCTTTGTCTATCTGTGTGCTATCTTCTTTTTAATTGGTATATATATATATATAATATAATGACCAAACTACAATATGAAAAAGGAAAACAGCTTATTTTTTTTTAATTTTATAATTCATTTATTATTGATTGTATTTAGTAAAGAGCCTAATGTGGAGCTCTCTCGATAATATGTCCGAATGTACCATTGATATTCCACAGGAATGTATAGCAATAATTTGTGGATTAGGCATATTCAATAACTGCACTAAAAGAGAAATGAAAAAACAGGTTGTACTGTCACCTATAAAAACAAACTACCTCCAACTAGATAAAGAAGTCTTAAAAAAATTACCACCAGAGACAAAATCTTATCTGTTGATTCTGTAATATCTGACAACTAAGAGGAAAGCATGAACCTGATGGAGTTCATTAACTCGCTTACGCCTTCTTGAATGCCTCCACATAAGTTGAACTTATAGTTTGGATCCATTTTAGTCGTAATACTACTTAGAAATCTCTTAATTACTCTGGGACTTTGCAATGGAACACGCTTAGAAATACTTGAGCTCCACTACCACAGCATTATTGCCTCCATTATCAGCGGAAGTCATGCCAATGATGGTGTATTAATTCCAAAAATCAAACTCAATCCAAGTGATGTTATTCTAAATCTTATAAATCTAAATCTTATATATATTAGACTTTCATATTTCATGACAATCAAAAAAGCTCAAGGACAAACTTTCAATAAGGTTGGCATCTTCTTTGAAGGAGAAATTTAAACTTCCAGTTGAGTTTTGACTCTGATGAAGATCTTGTTACGGTTGAAAGATCTTAGTTTTTTTCCATTTCATATACAGCAGTCTGTATCCACTCACGGACAACTATATATATCTTTTTCAAGAGTGAGAGCCACGTGTAGCGTTTGAGTTGAGGATTGTCTTCAAAATGATTCCACACATGAACATAGAAGAAGAACTACATTCACAATGAATATCCTTTATGGAGAACATCTGCAATGTGTTTTCAATCTTTTTTTCCCTAGTATACCTAGGTATACTATATATATAGTACCTATATATATAGTACCGTTGTATTTAGTACCTAGGTAAATCTTAATTACTACCCTATATATATAAAAATAAAATAAATTCAAAACGAAGGAAACACACAGAAAGACACAGACATAACTCACATCGAAATATCGATGTGAGTTATGTCTGTGTCTTTCTGTGTGTTTCCTTCGTTTTGAATTTATTTTATTATTAAAAAGTCCGCTGGACCGTTTCTTTTAATTGTATATATATATATATATATATATATATATATATATAATTATATATATAAAAAGATTTCACATAAACACGTGAAACAACAATCAATGATCAAACCAGAATAAGAAATGGGAAAACAAGACTAAGATCTTTCAACCGTAACAAGCGGTCTTCGTCAGAGTCAAAAACCCAACTGAAAACCCAACAGTTGGGTTTTTGACTCTGACGAAGACCGCTTGTTACGGTTGAAAGATCTTAGTCTTGTTTTCCCATTTCTTATTGTGGTTTGATCATTGATATATATATATATAGGGTAGTAATTAAGATACACTACCTAGGTACTAAATACAACGTATCTAACTAATATTTATTAAAACTTCTCGAAATATCGTTACCACACTTCTATGATAGCTAAATTTTGATCACTACCTTAAATAAACTATTTCAATATTTAAAATAGTTTAAATATTAAACTTAAAAGTTTATTTAAAATTTTACTATTTTACTATAACCAATATCTAACTGTTTTAAATTAGTTGCATTTATTATAATAGATCTTTATTTGCCTCCTGTTATGTTGGTTTAAAAATATTACATTCAAGTTTATTTCAAAGTTATTTAAAATAGTTTAATATAATATTTAAAATAGTTTAAATATTAAACTATTTGAAGCATCACTTCAAACGTCAAATTGCACCTTAAGAATGTTTAGGGAAGTTTGAATTAGGTTTATTCATAATATAATCTTGAAATGTTGCACATCTGTTTTACCTTTTGAAACATATATTTCTTTTTAAACTAATGAAATGATATCAGCTCTCTATTATATGATTTGATTATCAAATCTTTTAAAAACAGGCATAAATTGTGAGATTTTTCTTAAACCATTTTTAAAGAAAGGAAAAATAAACTATTTTTAAGTCCTTAAAATTTTTAAGGACCCTATTTTTCACGGGTCCAGCTAGCAGTAATTATTAATTTAATTGTTGAGGATATAATTAGTTTCTTTTTAAAAAAAATAGTTATGCAGTTAGAGATAATATTTTACTGTAACCAATATCTAACTGATTTAAATTAGTTGCATTTATTGTAATAGAGCTTTAATTGCCTCCTGTTATGATAGTTTAAAAATATTATATTCAATTTTATTTTAAAGTTATTTGGACCTTGTTTTGACTTATTGGACGTTGTTTTGACTTAAATCGGAAGTTACATTTTGATAGTCGTTTGTTTCAATGCGGCAACGGAAGGAACTATTTGTGGTTCATTTGTTTTAATGCAGATATGGTTTTAAATGACGCGTAATTTACTAATGGCTTCCAAGTTGCGTTTCACAACGAAGTCCTGTGTTATTCCTTAAATTTTCTTAATTAATCTTTTGGTTTTATAGTTTTTCAAGAGGAATTTTACATGGTATTGTAAACTACATCTTATTATTTACATTTATCATATCAAATTTATGTTGAGTTAGGTTGCTTACTAATATTCAAATACGTTACTTTTAAAAAACGAATTAAGTAACATTTTCATTTGAATTTTACATATTACTTTTGAAATCAATTTCCATCAACAAAATAGGATTTATATCTGTAAATTATATCATTGTAAGTTTGTTTACGTTACAAGTATTCTTTCTTTAAACCTTGAAAAATTATAACATAACCTTATAATTCTGATTATTTAATTTAGTTTGCGGCATTGACACAAATACTTTTTTAATTTCATTGTAAATTTATAAAAAAAAAATTCCGTTTTAATTTATGATTAATAAATCATACATTTACTTTTTTGCACTTCATTTGACTATCTTAAAGATTTATCTTTCTTGTAAATTTTAATATATTACAAAAGAATTAGTAATTGAATTAATAATAATGCATTAATAATAATTCAAGATATAATCATTCGTATTTTATGCAAGTTAGAGTTTTCCTTCATTGGGTCACTTACATATATTAATGTTTTAGAAAAAAAAATAGTACTAAGGATAAACGAAAATGTAATGTAACGCTTATGTTTTTAATTTTAAAATACTGTAAATATTGCTAGAAATATCAAACATTTCTTTTTCAATCTTTTATTATTTATCAAAGAACATTTTTTATTCATTTATCATTTTTTCGACTAACAGTTGGGTTTTGACTCTGATGAGACCTTGTTACGGTTGAAAGAACTCAGTCTTTTTTTCCCATTTCATATTGTGGTTTGATCATTGGTTGTTATTTCACGTGTTTATGAGAAATCTTGTTTATAAGTGTTTTTTTAACCTGCGCAAGGGACTCGGATACACACCTACACTGCGCATACATGAACAACACGTACCAGTTACAAATACCTTTAGGTACCTTGGAGTTAATATTAACAAGAAAATGTCTTTAATAGACCATGTCAGCTGCACACTTGGCAAAGCCTACGGAGCCAGGAGTGGCATATACTACTTATTAAGGCCTGGCTCTGGTCTCTCTCTCCGGACCAGGGTGGACATATATAAATCACTATTAAGGCCAATCGTCGCGTACGGGATTACAGCCTGGGCTAAGCCGGCGGGTAAGTTGATGAGACGCATTTATGTGTTTCAGAATAAAACCCACCGACTTATCCTGGGTGCACCACGCTACGCGACGAATGAGTTCCTACATAGTGAGGTCAAGCTGGAGCGTCTCTACAAGTTTGTCCACAGGTTAGGCAGAAAGGAAGACAAACGAAATGCAACATCAACCAACCCTCTGATTGCGGCCATTCAGGGGCTATTACCCCAAGATGTTATTCAGGAGGAAGAGGCTGGGATGGCCAGAACTGCAGCTGCTACAGCCAAGGATCCAGTAGGGGAACCGGCAGTGGGCTTATGTTGACGACATCCTACAAGAGAGCCGGGAGAGAAGGAAAGGAACGCCTTCACAAACACCTTATCACTATTATTGTTATTTATTATTATTATTATCTTTGTTACTGTTATTAATATTATATTATGTTGGCACTAATATTAATTATCATTATTGATTATTATTATTACTATCTTATAATTATATTATCATTATTATTACTATTAATACTATTGGGAGCCCAGCACTATGTGCGTAAATGCATTTCACCTCCTTACCCAAAAAAAAAAAAATTATTATACTTATTATTACTTTATCATTACATATTCACATTTATTATTATTATTATAAGTAAAGTTATTGTTATTAGTCTTTTTATTAAAATTATTGTTCTTATTATTTTTACTATTACTGTAAGTATAGATATACTAATGTGGTTACTATATCATTAATGAGCGAAGGGGAAAAAGCCTGGTGGGGAGCACCCAGTGCTCTTAGTACGGCTACCCCAGTCTTGTATACCTTGGGCATAAGGTCCTTATTAAAGATATATTCATTCATTCATTCATTCATTCATAAGTGTTTTATCATCTCGACTACACATATTTAATAATGTTTTTTTATCGAGCTTTGATCTAGTTATTTTTCTTTATATATATATATATGCTTAAAATAAACTGTGACACATAGAAAAACTGTTATGGTGGTTGAAATATTGAAAAGTGAGTCCTTTGTTATGTTTCTTTCTATGTGTATCACAGTTTGTTTTGTATTATCAGTCCTTCTGGATCGCATTTCGTTTATCATGTATATAAACTTCTAAACCACAAGAGCAACTTTTTAAGCAAACAAGAGGTCTTCTTCAGAGTCCCATTCACTTAGACAAAGACAACTTGTTTAGTTGAAAGATCTTAGCCTATCAAATAAAATTGATTTTCTTATAATGGTTTAGATGTTGATTATTATTTCATATGTTTACTATGAAATTTAGTCTTATATATATGTTTCAGGATGAATCACAAACAACAGAACTAAGGAACGAACACACTTACTGTCTCTAATTTTCGGTTGAACCGTCATCAGGAGAGTTGAGAAAGGGATACCAAGCGCAGGATACCAAGACCGTCGCTTCACAAGTGCGCTTGGTATCCCTTTCTCAACTCTCCTGATGACGGTTCAACCAAAAATTAAAGACCGTAAGTGTGTTTGTTCCTTAGTTCTGTGTTTGTGATTCATCGTGAAACGTTTGTTGTCCTTTTGGATCGTTTTCCTGTTTACAATATATACATATATGTTAGTAGAAGTGAAAATTTCCCTGAGAGATTAATGTTTAATCTTTTTATACTAGGTTGCTTCGAGTGAAATCCAAAGAAGATGAGGACTTTGAAGATTTATGTTCCATCAAGAAAGGAGCAGCTGTTCTTACTCTTAACGACCTCTTTCAATTACCGGTAAGTCCTATTTTTATATATATATATATTTTACATGAAAGTAGTAGTATATAAATTTTATTAGCAATTTTCTACTTCTTATTTTATTTTCTAGAACTTTTTATGAACGTCTTAAAAAAGTTCATTCACAATTTCAACAATTAGAAGTATATAGTCCACCCAACAAATTATAACAATCTTTCAGTCATATTGGCACCAACACAGTCTTTTATACTATTATTATTTTTCTGATATCTTTTAATTACAAAAGATATTAAAAAGGAGAAACATTAATATTTATTTTAAATTCACATTGATTAACAAAATTCTATTCCTATAAATTCATTTATTATTATATCCTTGATAAAACTAATATTATTTTTAGAGGAAGGTCACTCTCAGAATTTTTCACTGATTTTTAGCGAAGATTTTGTCTAACACGAGTTTTTGTAATATATACGTATTTTTTTATATATATATAAATATATATGTATTAAAGAAGCAGTTTGAAGTTTTAAATGCGAGGAATGTTTGTTCGTTAACAACACGACAGTTTATAAGCCACTCATAGGGACAAGTGTGTGTTGCTCATTTGTTATTTGGCACCCATTTCAGTTATGGACAGTCGAGTCACATAACTGAATTGATTATACATTTGGAGTTCTACATGTAAGAAAAGTTTATTTGTTTATCAGTTAGTCATAGAGACTAATGTATGGCTCATTTGTTATTTGGCACCCATTTCAGTTATAGGTTAGCTACATTATACATCTAGAATTCCAAATTTTACCATATTTAGATTTATTGTAGCTGTGATTTTTAAAATGTTACATATTTACGTAAACATGTAACTTATAGCTTTTCAAATTCGTATTATTTGGTGTTAACGCATACTGGGAAAAGAAAATAAAAATATTACAATATAAACATGTTACATTTACGCAGATAATTCTATTTACTTTTGCCTGAAGGAATAAATCATGAAAACATAAATATATACTGATTTAAATGAAATAAAAACTTATTCTATTGTTTTTTCGATTAAGCACTAATATTATTCTAGCATTTTATAAAACTTGAAATCAAAAAAGAAAAGTTTGAGAATAGCTTGAAGCAATAACTATCCAAACGAGTTACTCTGAATTTCAAATTTTGTCTATGAATTTTAAACTGTTACAAGTTATAAATATTAATCCATTTGACTTTAATATGAAATAGAAAGTGAAGCGACCTTATTTTATGATAATAAAAAACACTCTTTTTTTGGGATTGGATGTTATTTATTCAAATTCAAATTTTGCTAAAAGTTTTTTCTAAGAAAAACTTAATTTTTGTTTTCAAACTTAACTATATAAAAGTAAAAGTTGCTTTATAGGAAAATTGAGCAAATATATTTTGATGTTACAAGTAATCTGAATTTCAAATAACTTTAATAAAGTCGAAGTGAACTACCACGAATTAAATTTATATTATTATCCTAGCACAAAGGCATAATTTATGTCAAACTAAACTTGTGCTTCCTGCTGGTATCATAGTAAACGATAAACACATTTTTGCAATAATTATTTGGTTTTTACGTAATTATAACAAAGAGACGACCGGAAAAACTTCGTTAGACCAAATAAGGTCTTTCTTTTTGTTTTATTAAGAATTACCAAATAAATCATTGAAGTACATTGTTGTGTGATTTAAAATAACAATGTAAGAATCGAAATGAAAATATTTTTAAAAAAAAATATCAACAGTTTTTTTTTTATTTTTAGGGAAACAGAAGTATAAATCATTATTTATTTTAATGTAAACTGAATATTTTTATTTATTTGTAGAATATTTTTATTGTTTGAATTTAATGCAAATAATAGAATGAATTTATCAACAAGCATTTCAATAATATAGTCATTGATATTATGTAGGCAAGATGAGAGTGATGACTGATCTACTTATTGATATTAATTAAGTGATTACTTATTAGGTGGATGAGGTTTCCACCTAATACTACTCTGCAGTCTTTTTTTACGGTTATTAAGTGAAAGGGACCCGAATGATATTATTTTAGCTAGTGCTAGTTCATTTATTTTTTGGGTAGTTTCAATTTTTTTTTTGTGAATCAACTAGACTATTAAAGTTAAAATTGTGGTATTTTTTTGGGGTTGACTGAGCTCTTAGCTTCTTGTACATTAGATAGCTTTAGCCCCACTCCTAAAAGAAATCTATTCCGCAAAAAGTTATATCGTTTTGTGGTTTAATTTCGATGTGTGAAACTTCATAATAACTTTATTGCAGTTTTGATGAGAAACTGTTGCTATTTCTCATATGTTGGTAGAAGGATTAATTGAATCTACCTTTCTCTTGTTATTGGTTTCTTTTTTCTTCTTTAAGGGCATGAAGATAGAGAGTGTTGTTGATTAATAGGCGATGCTGGAGTGATCATCATTGACCACTTTCTCTAGTTCGGCCGCAGATCCATTAGCTCCTTTTCGTGTTTATTTTAGTCGAATCACCTTTATACTAGTGTATCCACATCATAGTTTCCTCACGCATTTGTTCAAGTACAATACCAATATATCAAAAATACGAAACTGGCAAACGGCTTCAATCGACTCGCATCATATTTCTTTGAGTAAATTAAAATATTTCCCCTTCAGTAAATACTCTTTGTATCATAGTTGCTAAACTCTACAGCTCATTTCAGGAAATAGACTGGCTAAAAAATTTTCATTTTGATAGTCTGAGAATAATGTTTGCGAAGCAGTGAAAATGAGTTTATTTCCGTTAAATAACTTCTGTATAAAGAGAAATAATATCTTTCATAGAATCATTCGTGATTAAAAAAAAAATTAAAAAATTAGTAGACTCTAGTAATACAGTGCAGAGTGTGTTATGAGAAATTCTGTTGCAATTGCTCAGGTTATACCCTATCAGTACAAGAAGTGGCACACTGTAGTGGCTGTGGTTCTAAATCCAAGATTGGGTAGGCTCTGCTGAGACCTAGGTGAGATTCAGTTGTATCTCCTGACATGGTTTTCTTAGTTAGAAACACATCATAAACTAAAGAACTGATCACCTTATAGTATGGATCAGTTAAAAGCCAGAGTAGCCTAGCCTACATTTGAGTACATATACAATCAAAAGATTCGTTCTTTGTATTGAACTCGTATTTTGTTCAGTTTGATCGTATTTCGGTTTATTAAGTGAAGATACATATATATATATATATATATATATATATATATATATATATATATATATCAATGATCAAACCACAATAAGAAAATGGGAAAACAAGACTAAGATCTTTCAACCGTAACAAGCGGTCTTCGTCAGAGTCAAAAACTCAACTGATGAGTTTGGGTTTTTGACTCTGAAGAAGACCGCTTGTTACGGTTGAAAGATCTCAGTCTTGTTTTCCCATTTTCTTATTGTGGTTTGATCATTGATTGTTGTTTCACGTGTTTATGTGAAATCTTTTTATATATATATATATATTTATATTTATATGTTGTTATCAAGTAATGAGTAATGTTTAGTTTATCAAGTGTAATAGTTTCATTTCATTTTATTTTATTTTCTTTTATTCTATGTGTGATATTTAATTATGCTAATAACATTTTCCTGATGATGGTGATAATAGCACTGAAACATGTCGAAGAATAAATTCAATGAAAAGAAATATGGAGAGTTAATTCATGAGATAAGAAACCCATAGGTAAAAAAGAGTTTTAGAAAATTAGAAAGATTTTCTAACAAATTAAATAGTGTGAAATCGGACATTCATTTTTTAAACGCATATATATATATATATATATATATATATAGTTCAATATAGACAAAGAAACATAGAGAAATTATGTATTTGTCCGTTTTGGATCGTATTTCCAACGAAAAAGTATATATATATATATAATGAAATACGAGTATATACGAAATATATAAAATTTTTATATATTTTTGTATGATAAAATTTATATTTATTTATGAAATATATATTTAAATTTTATTTATAATTTCTATATTAATAATATCTTATTATTAATATATTATATGAAATTATTGTGGAAACTCTTGTTATATTTATTGTATGGAAATTAAATTTTTGGTATAGCATATAAAGAGAATAACGATAAGTTTATTAGTAATACTTAAAATGAATTCATTTTTTAATTATTTTTTAATTTCATCTTTAAAGATTAAATAATATGAAATGATTATGACGTCTTAATTCAATGTGAAATTGTGTGTAGAGTGATTCATTGTAAAGAATATGAGAAACTTAACGTCTTGGTAAGGTAGAGATATACCTTTGAACTGTTTAACCATTCAGCAATGCAATACTGGAATGCATACATTGAAATTGACTTTGTATATATGCGAATAAGGAAGATAACATGAAGAAATATTGTTATATCGAGTGAAATATAATTTCAATAGGTATCCCTTTCCTGTTACATTTTTACAGCAGATTTCTCAAAGGTAGTAAATTATTAAAGAAATAAAATTATAATACGAATAAATTTGTTTTTAGAAGGTTTTTTTTTTCCTTGAAGATAAAAACGATATCTTGGTGGAGTGGGCTTAAGACTTGTAAATTCTTAGGTAACGGAAAGGTGAATTTAAATTTACCCTTTATGGTGATTTCTCTTGACTGAGAATGGCGTTTTAGAAAAGAAAAAAAAAAAATAAAAATAAAAAAGGAATTCTAAACAGAAACTGATGGTTAGTAGGAGGTGGGAGGGGAGAGATGGTAAAGAATATTTGGAATTATGACTGGCGACACGTGTACAAACAAAGCCTGCCTTTCCTCTTGCATCTTAAAATACTCCCTCCTCCCATATTCAACAAGGAGAAAGCCATTTCTCCTTCTTTTGCTTATTCCATAAAAGTAATTTATATTGCTTCTTCTTATTCACTTTGTCACGCAAAAAAAAAAATCCTTCAAATAAGCCTTCATAAAGGAAAAAAAAATCTATGGAGTCGTAAAGTTGCAAACTTGTTTACCATTGCTTCTTTAACTTTTACTTCATCCCCACTGCTTTTTAACCGATTATTATAAAACAAACAGATTTCAAAAAACAAACATCTGTTTTTCAATTTGAAACATCTTTAGACTTTTTTAAATTGAACTAATATTAAAACTAAACGTTTATGTTCAACTTAACGCCCATTACTTACATAAATGTACACCCACAAACACACACAAAGAAATATATGTATATAACAAGATTTCACAACAATCAAGTGCAATAACAATCAATGTTCAAAACTCATATCTGTTGGGTTTTGACTCTAACAAATAAAAACAGTCTAGTCGAAGGTTTTTGTCCAGTTAACATTGTTCTTCTTTTAAATAATGTAAATTTCATTTTCTTAGTTAAAAATTCTTACTTTTACCTATGAAAAAGGTTTTAAATAAAACCGAAACGTTGGCAACGAGAGTTTGATTTTTTTATCCTAGAAAATTAACTGAATTCCGATTAGATAACATACCTATTCTATCAAACGGTCGATATATTATTGAATCTGTTATATATATAAAGTATAAAACCGCAAGGAATTAGGAGAACAATAGAAATCGATAAATAAATAAAACAATTGTAATTCTTTGGAAAATATGTATATATATATATATATATTGCCTTCCCTTAAGCATATGTTATTAAAATAAGCAGCAGCTTCTGCATTGACCAGTTTCTTGTTTACACTCTCTAGTTTTCGTATCACTTTGCGGTGAGACTACTGCTTATTTTAATAATATATATATATCTGAAGTTTAAACCACAATTGAAAAAGGAAAATAATAAGAGCAAATGCTCTGAGGCCTTTCACTTTATGTCATCAGAAGCACTTTATGACATAAAGTGAAAGGCTTCAGAGCATTTGTTTCTATTATTTTCCTTTTTCCATTGTGGTTTAAACAACATTGATTGCATCACATGATTATTAATTGTGATTTTTCTGCATATATATATATATATATATATCTAAGAGCCTGTCTTCGGAGTGACTTACTTCTTTATCTCTCTACGTGATGAAGCGGTCGAATTATATTAGGTGAGTTTCCGTAATCTCTTTTGCGTGTATTCTTTCTGTGAATCTAGTTATCTAGAAAATTAGAGATTGTAAGGGTGTGTTTTTTATTTTTCTATGCTTCTTTATCTGAATTTTCTGTTTTGGGTCGTATTTTCATCGAAAAAGTATATATATATATATATATATATATATATAACAGATTCAATAATATATCGACCGTTTGATAGAATAGGTGTGTTCTCTAATCGGGGTTCGGTCAATTTTCCAGGATAAAAAATCAAACTCTCGTTGCCAACGTTTCGGTTTTATTTAAAACCTTTTTCATAGGCAGAAGTAAGAATTTTTTAACTAAGAAAATGAAATTTACATTATTTAAAGGAACAACAATGTTAGCCGGACAAAACCTTCGACTAGACTGAAAGTCTTACTTTCTGAAAATTTACTTTACGATTACTGAAAATTCTTACTTCTGCCTATGAAAAAGGTTTTAAATAAAACCGAAACGTTGGCAACGAGAGTTTGATTTTTTATCCTGGAAAATTGACCGAACCCCGATTAGAGAACACACACATTATATTATAATATATATATATATATATATATATATATATATATATATATAATATGTAATAATTATCTCTTATTTTCTTTCTCTCTTCTTTTTTTTATATTCTGTCGCGGCATCACTATGAAATAATAAGTTCATAACTTAATACTATTCATCAACATATATACACTATATATATTAACTTTATAACAATAAGAATGTGATATAAGAATGTGATAAATATAACAGCATTACATATATCAGTATATTAAAGTAGAGCCATAACTCATAGAGAAATGGTGTGACATATAGGGATAGTATTTCGTAAACTTTACAAATTACTTAGATTATGCTACATTTCAGTGGTATTCCTACACAGACCGAACATTGGCCCTTTGTGGTATCACACAATGAACATTGATTCTACATTGTGAGCCCTAAATTTTGCCAAAACTCAAATATTTTTGTAACGAATACCAGACATTGTACAAGCTCGGGACCGACCTCTTAAAGACGACATATTCAGATATATTCACCTCCTACATGTAGAAATCGAAGGCCAAAGTAGGTATTGAACCCCTGTCCTACTTGTCCAGAGGTGAACACTTTATCACTGGGCTACCTTCGCCCCCTCCAAATTACTTAAGTGACTTATTTGATGCCAATTCATAAAACTGAAGTTGTTTAAAACAATTAAAGAAAAATGAGATATCTTATTTTACAAATTGTGAAAATAAATATAAAAATAATTTCATAAATTTTAATTTAATTAAAATAAGATTTTTTTTTTAGTTCAGTAATTATCTTGTATTGTTACAAAACAAGGTTGCTAACATTTATTTAAAATTTTTGAGAAATAACGGTTTCCTTTTTTTTTTAAAAAAAAAACAGTTGTTTGTTGGAATGGGGGACTAGGAGGTTGTTGAATAGTAGGTGTGTGAAGAGATTGGAGCTTTAGTAATGAGAAGCACGTGGTAGTGTGAGGCAGTAGTGAGGCACGGCCTGACTCGCCTAGAGAACCAATTTATTCAAGTGTTCTCAGTCTGATGCTAATTAGGTAGAGAGCAAGTCCCGGAGAGAGAGAGAGAGAGAGAGAGACCCTCTGCAATGTAATCCTTCTAATACCTAGCCACTCCTCAGTCCATCATCTCGCTTGGCTTCCCTACTAAAAGCTTCTTCATCTACTACTTAATTCATTCAGACTTCAACCAACTATTGAAAAAGAAAAAAAAATCAAACGCATATCAATGGCAAAAATCTTATTTTTCTTATTCTAATTATTTTTAGACTTTCCAATTGAACTGATATTAAAGCTAACATATATTTTCAACGAAACGGCCGTTACACACACACACACACACACACACACACACACACACACACACACACAGCCTCCAGTGATGACGATCCAGCATATCGTCATCACTGGAGGCTCTTGGCCAGCAGCCAGATCAGACTTACTCAAAGATGAAAATTTTAAACCGTTTATGCACTTTATTAAGAAAATAGACTTAGACGTATTTTAAACCATTATAAGTGTTATTATATTTATGATATGTTTTGTTATTATGCTGTGGTATATTACGTTATGATAGGTTATGCTATATTAATTATTAGATTTAAGTCAATGTGTTAATATTTAAGTTAATAATTAAGTTAAGTAATTGAATAATCTAAAAATTGTTATAGTCAAGATAGTAGAATATAATAACATGTTATACTCAGCGTGACACATGTTTGTAAACTATTCAATAAACTCCCAACCAGCAGGGGTACTGCTGGGTGGAAAAAGAAAAAAAAACACACACACATATAACATTTTATATATATATATATATATAAAGATTTTACATAAACACGTGAAATAACAACCAATTATCAAACCACAAATGAAATGGGAAAACAAGACTAAGATCTTTCAACCGTAACAAGCGGTCTTCATCTGAGTCACAAACCCAACTGATTTTTTTGGGTTTTTGAATCTAACGAAGACTGCTTGTTACGGTTGAAAGATCTTAGTCTTGTTTTCCCATTGCATTTGTGGTTTGGTCATTGATATATATATATATATATATATATATATATATATATATATATATATATATACATAACAGATTATTCACTAATCTGTTATATATATAAGTGATTATACTTTAATAATATACTTTAATACTTTAATATTATAACATTATACTTTAATAAGTGATTATTCACTTAATAAACGGAAAGACGATCCAAACTGGACACAATATGAGTTCAAAATTGAGGAAGAAAAACACACTTTCCTGTATAACAGGGTCTTCCTGTATAACGTTTATTTTCTACATAAACGTTATGAAAGAAGAAGGGGTCTCCTCTCCTTTGCCCCTCGACGTGGGCAAAAGTAATCATGTGATCTCTGATCTAATCCAACATGATTACGTATACATTTCCCTTAAAACAATATCCTCATAGCAAAGTTAGACATTTGAAGAAAATAACTATATTAGATATAGATAGCATAATGTAAAATTAAACTAATAACTATTGGTGTAGAAAAACATAAAGTTATAAAGCATTTCACAAGGACAGTTTGCAGAACAATTTATACATCCTTCAATGAAAATTTTCTAATGGAGTGAATATTAATAAATTATATTTTTATAATATAATTATACGGCTATTTTGTATTCTATTATAACAATGTTATGTTTGTATAGTTATTATAACAATAACTATAACAATATTATAACAAAGCCTCGAGTTCAATTTCGAAAAGCTAATATGATTGTAGGAGGTAGTTGGTGCTATGAAGCCATAGCAGTATATTTATCTCAATTCTTATCCTACTCCCTATCCCATATTAACAATAGTCTAATGTAGTTAATGTTGGGTATTAACCGAGTCATAGATGCTGATTTTAGAAGCTCCCTGATTTATAAGCTTTACATGGTCTTCATCGCTTTCTGTCCTTTATATAAACATCGACTTTAATGAAATATAGTTATTATGTTATATTTTGAAATATTTGAAATCACATTTCAATAGTGATATATTTAGCCACGGATGGTTGTAACTGGACTTTTTTTTTGTATAATTTAATTTTTCTATAGTTATCCAGGAGTTGTGGAATAGTTTATAAAAGATATGTGAAGAAGGAAAGCCTGAGACAGTAGGATCTTCTGTCAAAAACAATCTAGTTTCGTGGTTGGGTAGTGGTTTTTCTTAGTCCACTTGTAAAGAACTGTCGTACTTAATGAGACTCCTTCTGTGGTAATAAGATGGGCATGGAAATTAATGTGTCCTTGATGGTGACCGCAGGAGTCAGATGACATCTTGGGACTAGAAGACCATCAGGTCACTGGTCAGAGATGTCCATCCCAGGCCAACCGCATCCTTCTAATGACTGTCAAAGTCGTCGAAGCTTTTGATACTACTAAAAATAATGAAATACAGGTATACCTCGGCCAAGGACGTAAGAAAAAAGAAAAAAAAATAAACTTCAACTTTACGTTTGTCTGCAACAAATATTGGAATAATAAGATCACCAGAAAACCATTGTATCAGGAATCACATTAATTAGAGAGTATTTTATCGCTCTATCGAGTACCGATTTAAACAGTCAGGGTAAATTTAATTTTTTTTCTATCATTATTTTTGTATTTACGTTTAACCTCAAAGAAAGCTTTTCTTTGATATCATATCGAACCACATTCATAAACAAAGCATTGGCAATGTACGGTAAATATCATGATCGAGAATCATGATTGTTAGTCACTTTTCTGCGTTTCCTAGTAGTAACTATAATCTGTAGACATAAAATACAAAGTATATCTGCTCGCTGTAGAAATAAAACTAGAGATATTTAGATACAAAGAAACATATGGATCTTATTTATGTTTTTTCGGGAGTACTAACTATGGTGTTTTGATTTTAACCAGGGTCCTATGTTTCTAAAAAGAGGTTCTACGAGCAAAGCTCCCCCCTAACATGTTTCTCTTTCCATTGCTGGAAAAGGTTAAAGGATATTTTATAACTGAAACTTATTTAAATTTCCTGAACAAAGTTAATGTTGTAATTTGGATTTTTTGATGTTATCAAGAAAATGGATGAGAATCGCTCTAAAGGCTTGCGACTGGCTTGCGTTCAAATGGAACACTCAAACATATATATATTTATATAATATATATATATATATATATATATATCCCTGGCCCTGACCAAACTCCGAGAAAAAGAAAAAGTGTTTGTTATATATATATATATATATATATATATATATATATATATATAATACAATATATATATATCAGTTGAGTTTTTGACTCTGACGAAGACCGCTTGTTACGGTTGAAAGATCTTAGTCTTGTTTTGCCATTTCCTTATTGTGGTTTGATCATTGATTGTTATTTCACGTGTTTATGTGAAATTTTTATATATATAATATATATATTATTTAAAAACAACTATAGAGATAATAAAACAGCTTATTAATAAGATATTTGAAATGAATTACATCATAAATGCAATATTTCCTTTCGGATGTCATAAGATTCAAACTTAATGTGTTTCTCGTGAAGGCTCTGCTAACGGATGTTGAACAGAAGAAGGGGGTAAAAAGAAGGAACACCATTGCTCCGAAAGGTCAAGATCATAGGTAAAAGTGGAAGCTGTGAGACGAGAGAGAAGGTAATTCTTCTATAGGACAGCTTTCACTGGCACTGATGACGTTTGATGGTCGTTACGGAAAAGCTATAAAGACAGGGCACATCTGAAGAAAATGACCTGAGGATTGTATATCGCACAATTACGGGGGAAGCCACTTTGTTTCTAAGGCCTAGGCGCTACGTGATGCTTGTACCCCCACGACCTCCGCACCCGACCCCTCTTATTTATTCTTTTTTTACCATTACATCATCTAAATACACTTTTCTTTCTCTTTATTTTTATGTGATACTCTCATACTTATGTATTGGACTAGTGGTGCAGCAACTATTTTTTCTACCCGGGGCGATCGTAAAATTTGCCGTCCACCCTCTAGCCTTTGATAATCCGTTAAACCTTCAAAATTCCAGAAAGCCCTACAAAAATATTTATTTTCAAAGAATTACAATCAAGGATCTAATTTTAAACTGTTGTTATAAGTCCCAGACTTTCATCTTATTAAAGTACCCGTATACTTATACAGTCATCATCAAAGTAAACCAATGGTTTTTCAAAAGAAAAATGTATAATTCAAATCATAAAAAAATTGTTAAATTACATTCACTGGCTATGGAAACTGGAATAAGCACAAAGACTGGATATGTAAGTAAAGGAAACCAATGATTTTTCAAAACAAAACATATAAATTAAATTATGCAAAAATAATTAAAATAAATTAACTGCTTACGCAAAAAATATAGTAATTTTAAACCCCTTTAAAAAAATGTTTTTGAATAATTTTAAATAAATTAATTTTTAATTTGTAAATATTACAGTTAAAAAATCCGTTAGAAACAGTATTAAACAAGAAAGATTTAAACATATTGCGTCCTTAAAAAATCATTTTGATATAAAATTTCAGATTTTATTCTAGGAGGCTACATTTCATGTAGGGTGTAGACCTGACGTAGAATTTACTTCCAAGCTATGCGGTCTGAAAACACTTAGTAATACTTTTCTACACTCTCTTGAAAAGATCTTCCGCAGTTTCGTACTCATGTTCTTTTTTATATCACTCTTGATGACTACCTTGACCTTGGGGAAAGGGATCAGGTTATCCGGAATTTTCTGTGACTCACGTCAGTGATTCTGTTAAGGATAATCTATTCAGTTTCAAAACTGAAGAATTCATAGCAAAAAAATCATTGTTTTGACGAACTCAGAGTGAGGTTTATAGGTATATAAACTTACATATATACCATATATGTCAATGATCAAACTGCAATAAGAAATGGGTTTTTGACTCTAACGATGACCGCTTGTTAGGGTTGAAAGATTTAGTCTTGTTTTCCCTCTTCTTATTGTGGTTTGATCATAGATTGTTATTTCACGTGTTTATGTGAAATCTTTTTACATTTATATATAAGAATTAAACAACCACAATGAAAAAAAATATTTGATACAATGCTCTTTTCTTTCATTGTGGTTATTTAATTTATATTTTATATCAAAAGTTATTGTTGATAATTAATTTTTCATATATAATATATATATTCGTACATTTCAGAAGCAGACATTTGTTTATACATGTTTTGTTAAATTGTATGCCTATTTTAAATTTCACAACTTTTCTACTGAGTCTCTCAATTTCTCTAATATATTGTTTATATATTCTAATGAGACACTATTATAAACACTATTTATATATTCTTAATATATATTATATTATATATATATATATATACAAACGTTCAAACCACAATGAGAAAAGCATCGACCATGAAGTAGAAACAAAATTAAAGGTATCAGGATTCGGTCAGTTCTTCAGGTTTAAATTAAACTTTTATTACCAACGTTTTCATTTTTATTTAAAACCTTTTTCAATTCATGTTCATAATTAAATGTATCAATATCCAAATCAGGCTTAGAAGGTGATGTTTTTCTTTTTCTATCATTTTCCTCCCTGATGGCATTCCTAACAAATATTACAGGTAGTAACGATGGTTTTTTTGTTGTTGTTGTTTGTGTTACTTTATTTATTTTGAATTTTTTTCTATCCTAGATCAGTTTTATCATTGTTCAAAGTTTGTATATATTGATATGTTCCCAAATAGCTCTAAGAATTTCACTATGTATAAAAATAGCTTTTTTTATTTCACTATGATTTAACTATAATTTATCTTATTCATCTTGGTACGATTTATACCTTTTTTATTTTAAGCATTCGCTTCGTATTATTATTTTTTAAATATTACCCTTAAGTTTGTTTACCCTTTTTCTTCGTTTTTTCTTATGTAAGATTGTAAATGTCTTACAGCTAAGACTCTGTTTTAGCTTTAAAACTGTAAACGTAATGAGATGTAAGTCTCATTACGTTTATAGTCAGCTGTGACTACGTTTATAATCTACGCTGTGTAATTTTTAAGAGTTTAATTTTTCTAGGCCGTTTCAATTTGATGCATACTTATATTCAATACCTTTATGTTTTAATTATAGAGAGCATCAACGATCTGGATTAGTTTATGTAATAATTGACCTAGTAAACAAAGATTCTTTTGCAATTATGAATACAATAATTCGTCATGAATAAGATTTCTCACGCTCTGCTTACCAAACCAATTCATATTATATCACAAAAGTTGGCTTTCATTTGTTCAAATTCTGATTGTTTCTCGATTAATAGAGACGACTCTTTTACTGTGAATAGTTGAGTGAACAAAATTTAAAGGACTGATTTCATAAATGCTCTTAATGACGCAAAGTACCTTTTGAATTATCTTTTTAAATTAATCAAGTTATTCCTTTCAAGTGCACTGGTGAATAACTTATTAAGTAATATTTTTCTTTGTTCTTTTTTTTAATTAATATGATATCGTTAAGTTATTACTATCTTATTGTTTTTTCCTTATAGGGCAGAATAATTAGATTTTTTTTGTTACTGACTCTGATAATGTAGAAACACTTTGCTAACTCTCGCATATGTTAAGATGTGTTTGTACAATTACAGCTGAAGTATATATTTTGAAAATATTAGATTGTTGAAATACCCAAGAGCTCTGTTCTCTGGAGGCCAGGATTGCTCAGTGTCAACATACTTGCCTTTGGACTCGTATATCCGGAGTTCCACAATACATATATGCTCATATATACGAAATTGAATTTATTTTTTTCTAAACTTAGGTTAGGTTAGGTTGCAGGGGCAGTCCCACAAGGGAACACACTTAGGCCGAGCATTGGCCCTTTGTGATACCACACAATGAAGATTGATTCTACACTGGGAGTCTTAAATTTTGCCTAACTCAAGTGTATTTAGAGTAGGGATCTTTAACGAGTACCTGACATTGTACAGGCTCGGGAAAGACAGTTTAACGTCCTTCTCCGAGGGACGACGTGCTCAGATTTATTCACCTCCCGCATGAATAAATCGAGGGCCAGGTGGGGATTGAACCCCGGTCCTATCAGTTCAGAGGCGAGTTTTTCTAAACTTACACTTGATTGAAATTCGGAAAAACTGTCCAAACTGGGCAACACAATAAATACAAAGAAAGTAATAAACATAGCAAACAAACTTACTATCTCTAAGTTTCGGTACATTTATCTTTTGGAAGAAAAAGGAGCCCAAGTGTGCTGGAGGTCTTCCACCACTTCACCTGCGTGCTTGGTCTCTCTTTCTTTTTTTTTTCTCTTGAAGATGGATTCACCAAAAACTAGAGATATAAAGTGTATTTGTTTATAATATGATTTGAGGGTTACTATAGCAGTGTGTGTGAGTTTGTTTACAATGTCAGTTGAACTTTTTAAGTTTATAATAATCCTCGGTAACTTAATAAAAACAATGATGATTTGTATAGTAAAATCATAACCTGGAGGTTCATTGTAATAACTTTAAAATTCTTTTTCTTAATAGAAAAATGTGACTAAATATCTTGCTGTCACATGTGTTAAATTAGGTTATAATCAATTGTAATCGAATTTAGGTTAATTGCGGCAGCAGTAGTTCTATATTTTGCCTAACTCAAATGTTTTAAGATTAGTGATCTCTGACGTTCTCTCCAAAGGATGACGTGCTCAGACTTATTCACCTCCCGTGTGAATAAATCGAGGGTCAGAGTGAAGATTGAGGAAAAAGAAAAGATCATACGTAAGCTGAACATTGGTTTTTTCTTATAAGAAACAATGAAGATTCTATATTGAGGAGTTCTAATTTTTTTTCAAACTCAGGAATTTTTGCATTCCCTTATAAGAGGGATGACGTACTCAGACTTATTCACCTTCCACGCGAATTATCGAAGGCTAGAGTCGTCCCTATTGAATCCCAGATCTACCAGTCGAGAGGCGAACACGCAAGACACTGGGCTACCCTGGCCCTATATCACATACGTATAAAATAGAGAGTTTCAACTATTAAACAAAGTAAAGAATGCGTTGAGTTATAACTAAAGGCGATTGTTTGGATGAGCGTAAAGGACACGTGAAGGTGATAGAGCATCAAAGTGCCAACTTGACAACGATGCAATTAATTTGAAAGTGGCATTGAGCAATAGTCACGCCTCTGATATTTAATGTATACAATTTCAACACAATGCTATAACTTTAAAAATGAGCAAATATAGCTATTATTAACCACTATAGTTTGTATGGTTTACTTAACTAAATTGCACTATGTAAACATCAAAGTCTATTGTGTTGGTTTTCTTTTTAAAACACATTCATTGTGTTTATCTGAAAATCTATAAATTTTGTTAACCTGTTTTATTACTTGCGAAATAATGTGTACAATCTGTTTTCAAGACAATAACCATTAATATTAAAGCAGGCTTTATAGGAGGAGAGACAATCAAAGTTAATAATTTAAACAAAACTAAAAAAGATTTATTTTTTTTTGGACTACCAAAAACCCGCTATATAATCTCACGTGATGCCAGGAGTCACATCTGTTTTTTTCCTAGAGGGAGTGATGGAGATTTTCTTAGAACATTATTTTACTGATCATGCATATAAAAACAGTTTGTTTGACTGTAGCCTATAAAGTTCGATCCTAGTGGCTTGTGCACTCGTTGCTGAACTTGTAGATCCGATTCCCACTCTAACCCTCGAATTTTTTTCACATAAAAGGTGAAAATATCTGAACATGTCGTCCCACGGAGAGGATGTTAAGTCGATTGTTCTCGAACCTGTTCTATACCAGGTACTCGTGAAAAATCCCTACTCTAAATTAACGAGGAAAAATATATTAAGTCTTCACAACAAGTATTTTATTTTACAACGCGTTTAGGATACTTAGTGTTCAGCATCAGGTACATCTACAATATAAACATAAAAATTTTGAAAGTTTAAAAAAAAGTAAAAACTAAAATTGTAACTAAAATAAAACTAAAAAAAATAATATATATCTGTTTCAGTAAGGCGGTGATTGTGATTGCATATCAGGTTGAGTGATTATTTTAGTTTTTTTATTTTAGCCTAAATTTTGGTTTTTCCTTTATTTAACTTGAAAAATGTTTGTACGTTTTTGTGTTTATATTGTAGGATATACTTGATGATGAAAACTAAGAGTTCGAAGCGCCTTGTAAAATAAAATCCTTTTGGTGAAGACTTAATTAATTTCTCCTCACTATCATTAAGTAAATACCACACAATAACTGCTTGGATAGCTCGCAACACTTGATTGAGGCAAAATTTATGACTCCTGATGTAGGAATTATTCCAAAAATTTGCCTCTTCTAAAACCGGAGTGGGTGCTGAAAAATAGCACTAAGAGCAAAAAGTTATAAGTTTTGGCGTTGTTAATCGAAAAGAAAAAAAAATTATAAAAAGATCTCTTTAGAGTCCATGAAAATTTAAATACAACTAACAACTGTACTTTATTTAAGACCATCGGTTTTTAAAAAAGTTTGACTAAAAGGTTTACAACCATTTTAAAAATATTGCTGATTCTTTGGAACGTATAGAACGTTATTGCATCATATAAATATATGTAATGTCGAAAAGAGCAGGGGGTAACGCATTTTGATTTGAGCTTTGCTGTCATAACGTTAGAACTGTTTTTTTTAAATATCTGAAAAACTCCTTTGTAAAACTTCCACTCATTTGGTGGAGATATGTACTTATCTTCCAGAGCATTTACGATGTTTTGAATGGAGAAGTTCGAGAGGTATTAAAGAAGAGGAAAGAAGATTCAAGTTTTGACTCTTGGTGTACTCAAAATAACATTATTTATACCAAATAAAAGAACTGTTTATACTTTAAATACATATCTATGATAGAAACGAACTATACAAAATAAAATTCGAATTAAATATGAACTCTGAAGAAGGTCGGTTCTTTTTTTTTTTTTGTAAGAAGAGCTATTACAAGGGGTATATTTCAAACCCGGAGCTTCTCTTTAAGTTGCCTGTCATAAATTCTCGTACAATCCGTTCCGAAATCAATTGTCGCTGAGTATTAATTTGTCGGTCTGTGTGTAAGAATGGTTTATTTGGTTGGAGCCTGAGAGATAAATCTTTCGCTGGGGGAAGCTGTAATGGTTGGGAAAAGTTTTTTGTTGGGTCCCACTGTGTCGGTGTTCCAGTGTAATTGGTGCCTTGCACTCTCTCTAACCATCGGACAATAAGTTAAGGGACCAGCCTTCCAACCCAACCAACGGTTGCTTCGCTTACCTCCTTCCTAATACCCTCTTCGTCTCCCTTAATACATCCTAGTCGCCAGCGAAGAAAACCTAATTACTTCATTATATCCCATCTGCACTTAAACTTGGGCTTCTCCATTACAAGCAACAAATGAAAATTTACCCATGTTGTTCCACCTTTAATTTATCTCTCTATTAAAACCAACCATTTCTTATCATTACTAGAAAAAAAAAACACTTTAAAAGAGAATATATTTAGGTCAAACAACAAATCATTCTCAGTAGGAATGCTATTAAATAATGAACTAAAACGTGTTAAATGATACATTCCAATAGGTTTGATAATATTACGGAAACTGTAAGCGTGTTTTTCGTTTTATTTTTGTTTCTTTATTACTTTCTGTCCTGTGAATGTGTCCACAATATTCAAGTGTATTTACCAATAATAAAAAAATTTTAATTTAATTTAAATTAAATTAAATTTTAAATTTAATTTAAAAGATTTCACATAAACTCCTAAAATAACAATCAGAGGGGTTTTTGATTCTGACGAA
This sequence comes from Hermatobates lingyangjiaoensis, assembly GCA_026182355.1. NCBI lineage: Eukaryota > Metazoa > Arthropoda > Insecta > Hemiptera > Hermatobatidae > Hermatobates > Hermatobates lingyangjiaoensis. The sequence goes on along the minus strand of JAPFBL010000184.1, from coordinate 752,231 downwards.
GACCGCTTGTTATGGTTGAAAGATCATAGTCTTGTTTTCCCATTTCATATTGTGGTTTGATCATATAACCATATATATGATATATACATTTTATTTAGATATATAAACAGGCTGCTAGGAGGACCTATCATCTGATTAGAATATATGTGCTGTAATATAATTTTTATTATAAAAAAAAATTAAAGTACATCAATATTTACATCACTAAAACGATGTAAAAGGCCATTTATTTCATAATAAAATATATAAATACAACGTTCAGAAAACAATTTACATGTTTTACAGATTTTTCGTAATAGTAATTTCGTTACTAATTTGTTGCTGTCGTATTTTTTTTTCGGTAGCTGTGTAGGTAGACAGTTTTTTTTTTGTTTCCATATCTTAGCTGGCACCAATTAGTTAATTGGCAAAACAAGTTTCTGTTTATTTGATGACTTTCCATGTGTTGTGAACATTCTCTCCCTAACCAGATGTGATAACGGGTGGGAGGTTTTTTTTTTAAGCTAGAATTTGACAAAGATCGGTTTTTAGAGAACAAAATTTTGTTTTATTTATTTATTTTTTTTTTTTACAAAGAATTGGTTGTACAGGATTTGTTACCTTTCAGATCAACAAAACTACGGTTACCTGCTGTGCTTGGGCTCACGATCACAGTCAACAAACCTTTGAGATATTCAAAAGAACTTAAATCATTAGACAGAAAGAGAAGTCATCTTCAAATTGGTTTGGAGTTCTACTTTATTGGTAGAACCCGGATATGTTTCAACATGCATTACATACTAATGCAAGTAACGGACACATGTAATGATCAATAGCTACAATTCTGTTTTACAAAAATTGTAGTTATAACAATACAGTAAATTTTTGTACTCTTTAAAATGTATATATATATATTATATATATATATATATATATATATATATATATATATAGTTAACACATGAAAGAGAAAAAACAAATAAAGACACACACAAAAGACTCACAACGATATTTCGACAGTCGTCGTCATCGGGTAGAAGTAGTCCTTTGAGTAGCTTCAGCTACTCAAAGGGACTACTTCTACCCGATGACGACGACTGTCGAAATATCGTTGTGAGTATTTTGTGTGTGTCTTTATTTCTTTTTTCTCTTTCATGTGTTAACTAGTAGTCCTGTTGGACCATTTCAAGTTTTGTTTATATATATATATATATTCGAATAGTTAGAAAACAGTCCTTCGTTAATAATATGTGAGATTGAATTTTACGGCGTATTGTTTTTTTTAATTAATTTCTTGGATAGCTTTTCCAAATCCCTTAAGAGTCTTTTAAATTCACCAGAAACTAGGTGCATCAGCTCACCATACGTTTTGTCGGAAGAAATATAAGCATTGAAAACAAAACATATGGTCAGTTGATGTACCTAGTTCCTGGTGAATTTAAAAGACTCTTAAGGGATTTGGAAAAGCTATCCAAGAAATTAATTAAAAAAAAACAATAGGCCGTAAATTGAATCTCATATATATATATAGTTCAATATAAACAAAGAAACATAGAGAAATCAGAAGAACACACTTACAGTCTCTAATTTTCGGTTTGAACCGTCTTCAGGAGAGATAAGAGAGGGAAACCAAGCGCACTGGATCAGAGACGGTTGGAGACCAACCAACTGGTCTCTGATCCAGTGCGCTTGGTTTCCCTCTCTTATCTCTCCTGAAGACGGTTCAAACCGAAAATTAGAGACTGTAAGTGTGTTCTTCTGATTTCTCTATGTTTCTTTGTTTATATTGAACTATATTTGTCCGTTTTGGATCGTATTTCCAACGAAAAAAAGTGTATATATATATATATATATCAATGATCAAACCACAATAAGAAATGGGAAAACAAGACTAAGATCTTTCAACCGTAACAAGCGGTCTTCGTCAGAGTCAAAAACCCAACTGAACACTAGATGCAGAAAACATCTGGTGAGGAGTTGAGAAGAGTGGGAGGGAAGAGTGGTATTTTAAAAGGGTGAAAGCACAGGAAAGGACTAATGTCCAGAAAGGGATGTTTGGGGAAACAAAGGAGTACAGTAAGAAAAAGTAAAAAACTATCCGCTAGCTGTCAACCCTCTTTGAAGAGGCTATTGCCCTCGTGACGAAAGTATCAAGTTTGAAGAGACCGTTACTAATGTTTATAATATTAGATCTATTAAATTTAATTAGAGACGATTCAATAATATTTCTTAACATTATATATATATATTATATATAATATATATATATATATATTATATTATATATATATATATCAGTGATCACACCACAATAAGAAAATGGGAAAACAAAACTCAGATCTTTCAACCGTAACAAGCGGTCTTCGTCAGAGTCAAAAAGCCAACTGAGTCAATTCTTTGTCATCAAACAATAATTTGATTATTTAATTGTTATAATACGGCATCTTTCCTGCTTATTTATGTTCAATTGGACATTTTTCTATTTCAGTTTATTATATAATGTGTATTTTACTTTATTTTGTAGTTAAAGCTTATTACATCACAATAATTGATATTCTGATTGTTTGTTGCAATAATCTTCCATTATTTATATTGCGCATGTATTGTGAAATTAGAGACAACTCATTTATGAATTATCTTCTTCTTCTCCTTGTAGGAGCTCTTTATGGAAGAAAATAAAGAAAAAAAAAGTTTCATAAATAAAATAGTTTTACTTTCACAAATATACTTTAAAATAATTGATTAACTAATTGTTAAAAAATTGAAGGTTTCGTGAAATTAAAAATAAAAAAAAATTAAAAGTAAAATTATCATTAACTTCCTTCAAGTGACTTGAAAAAAGGAAAAATATGAAGTATCTTAAATTTAAAAGTTCTATTATAACAGGATTGTTGTTAAAATAATTAATATTTTTTTAAGTTTTAGAACAAAAGTAAAATGGTAGTGCTTGATTATAGTATTTTGTTTTGGATTGTATCAATACAAAGTTTCGTGTTGTTTTCTTCTTTTTTTGAATAATGGGGTCATTATTAAATTTTATTCATGCAATTCGTCATTACGACAGAGGTTAGTATTATTAATATTAAACATACAATATACCGTCTTACCTCGTACACTGCTGCTCTAGCTCTCGGACAGGTTTCGGGTGTCACCCATCTTCAACAAGAACTGACAGTTCGGTGATACCCGAAACCTGTCAATACAAAGTTTCGTGTTATTTTCTTCTTTTTTTGAATAATGGGGTCATTATTAAATTTTATTCATGCATTTCGTCATTACGACAGAGGTTAGTATTATTAATATTAATCATACAATATATCGTCTTACCTCGTACACTGCTGTTGTAGCTCTCCGACAGGTTTCGGGTATCACCCATCTTCAACAAGAACTGACAGTTCTTAAACGATATATATATATTGTAAGACGATATATTGTATGTTTAATATTAATTAAATTTTATGTCAGCCACCTGTGGTTTTGATCACGAGATTTGCTTCAGTTGTGCTGCTGGGCACCGCGTAATGATTAGGTTGTCAGTAGGTTTGAGTTGGCACCGCGTAATGATTAGGTTGTCAGTAGGTTTGAGTTGAAATGAAGACGAAGCCAATCAGCCTGTGTCGAATTTAATTCAATTTGTACCAGTGTGCTAAGTAACTATTTTACTTTTCTGCGGGGGGGACTCGGCTTGTTTTTACTTCTGCTTGCCAACAGGATGCTATTGGCTAACGTTAACTTCTCCTTTAGCTCCTTGTCATCGAGGAGGAGGATGATGTAACATCGAGTTGCTCGATTAGTCATCGTTTCGTCATCGTTTTGTCCTGGGCCTTCGATATGTCTACGCTTCTCTAACGCTACTGACAAAAAAAAAAAAAGCACTAAAATCGATTAGATACTCTCCATAATACAGTCGCCAGGTCACCTCATTAACAACGTCCTTTCTCCACCTTATCGGTTACGGGAAAAATTCAATTTACTGTTGATACAAAGTGTTTTCGAGTGACCAAACATAACCTCTTCAATATAATCCTGCCATCTTCAGTATTTCAATCTCTAGCATCTACAATATTCTGTCAAATTACTATGCATGCAATAAAAAAATCAACAGGATACATTTTATTACATAATACAGTTGAGCATCGTTCATAGACCGAACTCTAAGAATTTACTCGTATTACGAAACAATTTTTTTTTTCATTTTATTTAATAAGAAAAAATATAATCCGTTCCATCCTCAAAATGTCTGGTTTTGATTACTTTTTAAACAGAAAAGGTACAATTAGAAAAAATAAACAATATTATATATATATAATATGAATAATAAAAATGCATACTCGAATAATAAACTGAACTTAAAACGGAGACCATCTAGGCATGAGGAAAACGGTCGCCCTTACTAGGAGATAATAATTTTTTCTAATGTCTACTCGTAAAGCGAATTTCTCGTACAATGAGGCACTGATAGTACGAGGTTCTACTATATTTTATATTGAATACTAGATACAATATTCCCAAATATTTTAAATTTTAAAAAAACTTTAATAAATTGTAACTTTCATAATGTCAGCTTCATTATTTTAAATACTTCATATAGTCAGTCCATTATAACTGCAATCTAGAGCCTTCTGTCACATATATTAGACATTACTTGAAGAAGCTAAAACAGTTCAATCATTTTTCGTTGTAATCCTTATAATCATAATTAAATTATTATATTTTATTATAACATATTTATAACAATAGTTATTTATTAATCATTTATTTCTTATGTTATTTTTTTAAATTGTTAATCTTTTTTTTTCTTCCCTATTTAAGGTGGTAACTCTGCAATGGTTTTTGAACATACACAACACAGATTATATATATATATATATATATATATCTTTATATATATATATATCTTTATATATCTATAGATTATAGATATTATTTATATATATATATATAGATTTCATGTGAAATAACAATCAATGATCAAACCACAATATGAACTGGGAACACAAGACTAAGATCTTTCAACCCTAACGAGCAGTCTTCGTCAGAGTTGGGTTTTTGACTCTGATGAAGACCAAAGTTTTCTATTGTTTTGCACTTTCAATTGATGAATACTTAATATAAAAAAGGAAAATAATTTTTTTATTAACATTATGGGTATTTTATAAAAAAAAATCAATAAAATAGATATTTTAAAAATGAAATTACTTTAATTGAATAAAATTGATATCTATTAACTATTAGCAATTACTTACTCTAGTAATTACAGGGGATTAGCATTGCAGGAAGTTGTGGCTAAAATATGGCTTAAATAGAGACTCAAAGAATCTACAGATGTTTAAAAGAGAATTAAAAGTAAAAAAAAATATTTTTGAAGTCCAAGATAGTGTTAAGGGTTCAATGAAATATATATTATCTTCTTCAGATCATTTATAGATTATAGTAATAACAGATTTTTAGATGAAGTTGATCAAAACTAGAATTAAAAAAAAAGCAATTGGTTTTATTAGCTTAAAAAAAATATTGATTTGTATTTTAAAAAAGTTAATTAAAATTTAATTAATCGTAATGTTTTCCTGTCAAATATTTTGAGCGCTTTCTATAATTGGATCTTTTTCATATTTGATAAATATATTTCGGATTTCATTCGATTTAATGGATAATATAACAAAATAAATAATATAAAATATATGTAAATCTATAATTGATGGTTCATAATGTTTTCCGATTCTCGCTTCACCATTCACACAGGGCTTCTACCAGGATTTAACTTCAATATATCTAAATAGCCCCGATATAAATCTGCAAATCCTTTCAAACTTCTTTGAGGGGTTTTAATAAGGTTTGACGTCAAACAGTCCTTGAAAGCCATAATGTAATCCCCTCCCCCGGATGCATGCTCAAATAGGAATAGACTATTCATTATTCATTGAACCGTGATCTAGTCATTATAGTATCAAATTGAAAGATAGAATTAAACTCCGTGATTTTCATCCGTTTTCCCTTATTTCTAATATAATAGCAGATTTAGTTTACGCTTTTGTTTCACGATTCAGTTATTCACTTTCTTATGGATTTCTTAGCAGCGTAAGGTTAATGCTAGGTTATATAGCAACCTCATTGAAACCTGAGTAATATTGCTTCAGGTATCATATATTTCAATAACAATTTTGTTTTTTTTTTCTAACATCCTTGAGAAATATATTTCTAACCTGATAACTAAATTATAGTCAAGTAGTTTTATTGGATAATACATGATTCTTTTCTTTTTTTTTCTCTGAAGTTTTTTTTATGTTCATCGAATTCTTAAAAAATTTTTAAAATATATTTCATTCAGGAATACCTCCAGTTGAAATGTTAAAAAAATTCTAGAGAGTTTTAGCTTATCGTTTTTTTTTGTTTTTTAGCATACGGTATGTTTACAGGGTTTTTATCATAACAAGAGGATGTAGCTTAAATATGGCTTAAATGAAGTCTGAAAGAATCTAAAAAAGGTTAAAAGACTATCCAAAAATTAAAAAAAATATTTTAGAAGTCTATAGATTAAGTATTTAGTAGCATTAATGATTCAATGTAATATATATTATCTTCTTCAGATCATTCATAGATTATAATAGTAAAAGTTTTTCTTTAGATTAACTTGATAAGGACTAGTCTTCAAAAGAACCGAATGCCAGAATTAATGACAAAATTTAATAGATCCCAAATATCAGACTCTATACTGTCTTTAGCTCATATATAGATATACCCAATTGGGTTTTTGACTCTGACGAAGACCGCTTGTTATAGTTGAAAAATCTTAGTCTTTTTTTCAAATTTCATATTGTGGTTTGATCATTGATTGTTATTATTATTATTATTATTATTATTTGAGGGTGACTATAACACTGCGTCTTAAAAAAAAACTATTGGACTACCTCCAATACTACCTCCACGCCTTCAAGAAGCTCAGCACTTTTGCTGGTTCAGCGGAAAAAGTTTTTCTATGGTTTTATTGAGTGTCCCGAGGCACCTAACTCTGTTCAGCAAAGTTGCCTTACAGTCAGTCAGCAAGTGCAACGGTATTGCTTCCTCTTTTTCTGCAGACTCTGCATAAACCATCATTGATAATGTCCATTCAGGCTCCCTATGTTTCGGTAGAAAGTAACTTCCTTTCTCCTTCTTCGGGTCTTTAAGTGCATTTATGAGAGGTTGACTCCCACTAGTTAGCGCTTTTGGACCTCCTGCGCTTCCGGAGGATAGTCTCCGGACTTCCTTTTCCTAAGTTTCATACAGGGAAAAATCCCTGTTTCTCTATCGGTGGTATTTTGTCCGCTCCGGTCAAAGGGAGTCGCCTGGTACCTTTGAGGCTCCGTTCATAATACAGTAACCCCTGTATCATCCATCCTTCGGCACGGATCGCATAACACCTTAGATTAGGGCTGGGATAAAAGGAGGAGATTTGGGGATTAGGAAAGATTGTGAAACAAAGATGGTCAGGTCTAGCCCCTGATCACCTTCTCCTCCTCTTTCGTTTGTCCCTGCTTATAGCAAGTTAACAGAGTAGCCTCGTGAAGGCCCGAAAGTCGGAGTTGAGTGTTAGAGGCTATTAGAGGCGCTTAATCACTCCATTACTACCCCTCATTGATTGTTATTTCACGTGTTTATGTGAAATATTATATATATATATATATATATATATATATAAATTGAAACGGTCCGATGGATTGTTAATTACAGCGAAAGTAAGACAAAGATAGAACAGACATAACTCACTTCTATATTTCAGTACGTTATATAGGTGATGTACTTGAAGTTTATATTTTATAACGGAAAGTACATGAGTAACTTGTGGAACAGTGACTCATACTCGTGGTCATGTATAGTTTGTTAAAAGTCCTTGAGATTTATTAAATGACTACTTAAGGGCATGTGCATTAGGAGAAGATGCACCGGCATACCAAAGACACTAATGGTTTGTCCCGAAGCTTCCTGTTTATTTTACTTCGACATGTTTTATTCAAGACTTAAGCAAGGCTGCTTCAGTTTGTATGTTGCTCACTGAATTGCAGGAAATAGATTTCACTAGGCTGGAATTCCAAAAGCCTTTAGAAAGTTGCTTAACTGATTCTAATTGCTGCCACTTATGTGGCTTTGAAAATGAGTCAAACCGGATTTCATGTCAATGGGAAGACGTACAAGATACTTCACTTAAGCACTAAACAGAGTAACTTATCCACAACTAACTTTAATTAATTTAATTTAAATAATCAATTGCCTCGAAACACTCTTTTTATCTGCTAAAGTGTTCACGTAAGTAAAAACCTGTCGGATAGTGTTTCTTTAGTAATGGTGTTTCTCTTACTTCCATTCCCTAATACTTAAGGTTCTTCTCGTATATGGGCAGAATAGTGCTAGCTACACTCTATTCTTGGTTATCCAGCTAGAATATACTAGGTTTCACTATATCTATTAACCCATTATGTCCCAAGTTTGTGATTTTGCAAACTTCATAGAAATTTTTTTCTCAGGTTGTATAAATATAAATTCAAAACATATTGAAGTAGCATTTTTAACGTTTATTTTATAATTTTTTTTTCTATAAAATTTATGATTTTATGAGCTTTTTGTTTTTCATTTATACTTTTAATTTATTTTATGACCTTTACTTTATATAACTTCACGCTGCAGATGAATAATCACAACTGTTTACATCAGAGCTTGGAAAGTTTGAGAGCTGTGCATAGGTGCACGAGTTTGACCATGTTGCTAGTGTTAGCATGGTCTTTGTTTGAATATATATTCTTGAAAATTAAACATACAGTTACATAATAAATCTGACACCATTTTTCTCCTTATAAAGATTACTATATTTCATTCATAAGTTTTACAGTTCAATATGCAGTGAAATAGAGATAAAAATAAAATGTTGATTTTTTTTGCATATTTTACGCATTTTTGTAACCAAAATAAACATACCTCTTAAAGGTTGTTTTTATTAATATCAATGTTGATCCTAACAAATTAATATGTTAGTAAATGGTGCAGATCTGTTGATCTACTCAAAATACAAGCATTTAAAAAGTATTTGTGCTTTTAAAAACTGTCCCCAAATGAGGACAGTGGATTATAAAGAGTTAAAAACTAACTTACCATATTCTAAATCAATGAGCAAAGTTTTTTTTTATTATGCTAAATTCGTGGTTTCTTCCTTTTTTGCTCCGCGGACAGGTTTCAATTAAAATATATTTTCACAGGTTGACCTTCAAGGTGTGAAGAATATGTTGATTCATTCATTAATAAAAAAAAAAAAGCATATATTAAATTAAAAAAAAAAAGGTTTTTTGTTCTTTTCTTGATGAGGTTAACCTAAAAATAATTATAATATACAGAGGTTAAACACAGCACACTGCTATTACATACTTTAGAGATAGTCTTGAGCAAAAGAACGTGACACGGTGAAAGAAATAGATGAAAATTCGATTGTTTTTTTAAATAAAGCTCTGTCGGTTTAGAAAATGAAACTGATAATTGTATTTGTGTGCGAATGGTCTGGTATTTATTGATATAAAAACTGTAAATGGTCACAAAGTAGTAGTTTGCGATGTTAAAAGCATTAACTTGCTTTTATAATAAGTAATTAAAAGAAGAATTTAAACCCAATGAACAGAAGCATACATTCACCAGATGACTTAAAGCTCTAATCAGATGATTTTTTTTAAAGAATATTTTGGTGCAAAACTAATTGGCACTACTACAATTGTGTTGACACCCGAACTATGCAATCGTTTATTGTGTGGTATTTGCTCATACCACGCAATCTTTATATTGCGGGATAAAATAATAATAAAACCTATTTTAGTTCATTTTTGTTAATAGAACATGAATTTTCTGGTTACATTTTATATGCAATGTAACGTTATAGATATGTAATATATTACATATATATATTTATAATGTAATGTTATATGTGTAATATAACATTAATCATATATATATTTATATATAATATAATAAATAATAAAATAATATAGGGCAGCAAATCTTCTTGAAGACAAATGGAATTAAAGTATGCAGCAGCTTCTGCATTGACGACCTTTTTGCTGATGGCCTCGATTTTTCTTACTATCATTCGGTGATGCTGAGGCAACTTCCATATATGCTGGGCCAGAGACATTGAGAAAATATATTATATATATATATATATATATATATTATATATAAATTGTCGTTATCAGCTTTTGGAGCGATTCACATCTATTCCTGAAGCCTAGGACATCGAAATATAGTAGTGAGTTCAGTGATTTCTTTCTATGTGTTCTTTTTAAATTCTAGTTATATATATATATATATATATATATATATATATATAGATTACATAAACTATATTATCTATATTATTTCTCTGGCTAATACAGATTTAATCAAAAAATAAATTTCACTAATGATAGTAACTTTGATTTACTATGACATTTAATTTATTGATATATATAAAGAATAATTTTCTTGTAATTTGATTAAATAATGTAATTATTTATATATAAACCTCTTAATAGAAGATCATAGGTCCGAAAACAGAAATAATTTACAATTGCAGGGTGATAGATAAACATATGGGTTACATTAAAAACATCTGATGTTAAACACCGTACTACTCGTACTTCCAATTGTCTCATTTTTAATATATAGTTGAGTAAGTTATACTTACAATTAATGTATATATTATCATACAGCTAAAACTATATGTATATTTACGGTATGAACTAAGATATTTTGCATTTTGATATTTGTATTAACTGACTGGTAATCATTTTAAATATATGATTACATAACTCATTAGTTGTGCAATCTGTAATTGTGCGGTATTTACCCCAGTATCATTATATAAATTGTAAAAATCATATAAAATATCAAATTTAATACTATTGTCCTTATTTTACTGCTTTTTTTTTTTAATTTTAGTAACAACTTAATCAAAATCCTTTAAAATACAGTTTTAGTATGTTAATTTTTCAGTTTAGTTAACTTTAAACAACAGGTTTCTAAACTTTTGACCCCAATGAATAATTTCTGTCTGTACAGGTTATGTGTGACCTGAAAAGCAAGAACCAAAGTAATTTTAATAAAAACTGTGCCGATAAATTTCGACTAAATTGCAAAACAACAATTTTTTCCCCCAAAATATGCATTATGCATATATATGCATAATAATGCATAATAATATTATATATCTATATATGCATCATAATAATATATATTATATTGCAGTTTCAAATCAAACTCTTAAATGCCAACGTTTCCGTTTTTACGGTGGCATATATTGCTTAAGTGAAGTATAGTTTACCCTATTGAAATTTCTATGAAATTTCTATTTCTTTTCAAATGAAAAATCAAAACATTGGCATTTGATAGTTTGATTTGAATATAGAGTACTGACCAAAACCCAATCAAAATTTACTTCTATTCTATCAGACAGTCCATACATTATTTATCGAGATATATATATATCTCGATAACGAGATTTTACAATGAACACTTGAATTAAAAATCAAATCAACAGATCTTATTCTGATTTCTTACAGTGGTTTAGACTTTGATTATATATATATATATATATATATATATATATATATATATAATAATATATATACGGCTCAATTTGCAAAACCTGTTTTATTAAACTCAGAAGTCCTGAAAATTTGTGTTTACGTTATAAACTCGATAAAAAATTTGAATTCAAACAAAATATTTTGAAACCCCTTTACTTCTTACATAAGGTAAATGCAAAAGATTTTGAAATTTAATATTTTATATAATTTCCTTGAAGGCTTCCAAGATATATGATGGTTAATAGCTTTACATCATTGTTCCAAATCTGTTAATGTGTATTTCTGATTAATTTTAATACTTTTAAACAACAAATATTGATTAATATTATTAGTAAAATATACCTTCTTACATTGTATACTGTTGCTGTGGCTCTCTGATCGGTTTCGGACGAAACCCGAAAACGTTCAGACATCTGCAGTATCAGTATACGAGGTAAGACGGTATATTTTACTAATAATAGTCATACTAACCTTGATGAGTATTTATAATATGCATGAATTTAATAAATATTGAGTTAGTTTTATTTTTGCTATTTTTCTAAATTGATTTGCTATTTAATTGCAATACTAATTCTATCATCTCATTTATTTGCCCGCTAATGCTGATTAATTGAAGCAGTTGGCATTTTCGTTGGTTGTTAAAAAAAAAAATAAATAAGAAATGGTAATAGTAGAGGTTCACGTCACTCAAATGGACAGTTAACTAACTCATGTTAAGGGTATAATAAATGCCCTCTCACGCACGCTTCTCTCCTTGGCACAATCTTCACGACCTCAGCAGTTAATGGAAATACCTTTTTCTTATTCCTTGCAGTAAGCTATTCGTAAGATTAGCAAAACTACAATTGATCTTTTTAAGTACCTATACAAAAATATATATTATATATATAACTTTCAATTTCGCATAACGTATTAAAAATCTCAACATATATGTTAATTAGTATAATATGAGATCCTAGCAAAATATTGTTTGTTAATTTTTTTCCTTTTTGTTTATTAAGCATTTCGCACAGAAAATTGACTGAAATCTTTCAACCAAAACTGGCGGTTTTCGTCAAAGTCCATCTGTTTTCAGACGAAACCAACTTATTAGACTTGGTAACTTGTTAGACATTAAGATCTATGAAAGATCTTAGTGATTTAGACGTTGATTTTTATTTGACGTCTTTATTGTGAATTTTTTTATACGTATAAAAAAAACCTCTAAATCACTAGGTTTTTAGTACCTAAAAGATTCAAAACAAGTGTGAGAAAACTTGATAGATGTTCAATGAAATATATTCGTGCCACAATAGAAAGGTCATTTAACAAATTATATATATTTATATATAATAATAAATTCAATTATTTATATATATATATATATATATATATATATATATATATATAAGGCGGTGACACCGCCCTGCCTTCCTGTGGGACTCTTTGCTCTTCAGACCTCCTGATGACGACGATGGTCGAAATATCGATGTGAGTTAAGTCTGTATCTTTCTGTGTGTTTCCTTCGTTTTGAATTTATTTTATTTTAAAAAGTCCGCTGGACCGTTTCTTTTATATATATGCCTACTATAAACGCTCAAATTTGTGAAATAAACATTATCCCGAGTTTTAGAAATTTTGATAATTCCTACAAACGTATAATGGATATAAGTCAATTAGCTGCGTTGGATAGTCCTTAACGCAGAGGCTGCTGTGTACTTTAATGAAACATGTTTACGTGAGGATTTGCTGCCATCATACACAAATATATATATATTGTTTTTTAATTTTTCACAATTATTTTTATAATTTTTGAAACCATACTGTAACCAAAGTTAACTTTAGTGTAATTTTTCCTTTCTATTATATTTACATACCTGTTTAGTAACTAACAATATCAGAGCATTCTGAAGATGGATGAAGACAACCGAAACATGTCAATAATTTAGGTTAATTTAATTCAGCTGTTACATTTAGAATAATTGCAACTTATAATAAATAGTGATGTCTAACAGTAGATTTGCTCAAATTATACATGAACTCAACCTTGAAGAAAGAAAATTATCCAGGTGATTTGAAAAGCTCAATAAGAAAAAGATAAGTGCAATCAAGTCAATTGATTTTAATACAACTTGTATTAACCTGGTGTGTGTGTGTGTTAATGGGCACCAAATCTTTCTGTATATAAACATTATTAGTCACAATTTTACTGTAAAGTGTTAAAGAGAAAAGAACACGTTCTTAAAAATATCATTAACACAGAAGCCTCTTTGGTCATCGATAATATATATATCCATGAAAGTATCCACCGTGAAGTAGAAACTTTTTTTTTCATCTAAACGTTGAAGAATATTTGTCAGGGTTGATCCGACATGTTTTGACTGGCTAAAATATGGTCAATTATTCAACAAAATATATTTGTATGAAGGACTGCTCCCAAATTTTACAAATATGAGGAGCACAGTTAAAACTGTAAAAATATCAAAAATGAGTTTTAGATTGTAATTTTTATTTGCATTTCTGTCTGTTTTCAAAGTGTATATATATTAATAAATTCATAATATTTTCTCCTTCATTTTCATAACTGCTAGTGCTAATTTTTTTTGTGTGTAATATTATTACGTCGAAAACCGTTCAGATTGAATTGCTCAAGTTTTAAACCTAATTACAGTAAACTATATATCTATGCGTAATAGAATGTCTGGGAGAAAGATTAAGAGATTTCAGATTTCAGATTTGACAAGCATGGTAAGGAGCTGAAACTGGTTTTTCACATTTGACCAGACTAGGAGCTTTATCCAGGTCAAAGAGAAAGTAAACATACTTAGTGGGTGGGCTCAGGTGGTTCTGATAGATTTATATATATATATATATATATATATATATATATATATATATATGAATAATAATCAAAATAACACTTGATATAATAGATGGATTAATTTAACTCAATGAAAAACAATTTTTTGAAACAATACTCTAAGGCCTTTCGTTAACACATCGTCGATGTTATCGTTAATGTTAGAGCATTGTTTCAAAAAATTGTTTTTCATTGTGGTAAATTAATCCATATATATATATATATATATATATATATAATATTTATTTATTTGTGATTTACAAAAAATCAGATTTTAGCAATAACAAGAATTCACTAAAATAATGTTTGTTTGTTCGTTTTGTTATGCCCACCTTTACAAGGCTTTCACCTTTTAGTGCTGTTCTAGGAGACTAAATTGTGGCACATTTATTTTTTGGCATCTATTTTCTTATAATTAAGCAAAATTTTGCTTAACTGAAATATATTTCATCGTACAAGATCGGGACTGACTGCTTAAAGTCCTCTCCGATTGGTGACGTGCTCAGATTTATTCACCTCCAGTGTAAACAAATCGAGGGCCAGAGTGGGTATTGAACCCTGAATCTTCCAGTCCAGAGGGGAGCACATTGCAATTGTGCTAAACTGGCCTCTTTTATTGAAATAATTTTATTATAATTTAAAACTATTATGTATAGAATAATCTTTTTATAAAGACTATTATATACAAAATATATAATTTTCTTCTGAAATTATTATATAAAACCCTTATCATTTTTGTTAATTTATCGTGACTAGTTCATTATTCATCGTAAAAAATTTGGAATGATATTGCTGTTAATGTTATGGTAAGAATTTGTAAAAATAATACAGACTCTTTTAAATTTAAATGACATAAAAACCATTAGGTATTTTAAAATTCAAAAGATAAAAGAGATGGTGGGAAATAATGAAATTTGAATTAGGGGAGTGGAATAAAAAGAAATACGCAGACTAGTTTGAAACCTGATTGTATTCATAATGCAGATAACGATTATATACGTACACATATATATAATTAGTTCAAATTAGTAAAGAAATACAAATAAAATGAAAAACATGCACTTATAGTCTATAATTTTCGGAGTTTTAACGGTTTTCAGGAGAGCAAAGGAAGGAAGTCCAAACACGTTTAGTTTGGATATTGCTGATTCTCCAACGTAGGTAAATGTTTAAAAAAAAAAAAATTAATAACCATATAATTTTGAGCTTGATATCATTTTTGAAGTCAGTAATTTGGGTTTATTATTTTTATGTTTTATAAAACATGTTATTTTATGCTCAATTAGTTGAGTTTAGAATAAAAACTATGTTATTTTCTTTGTAAATATTTTCAGTTCGATAGGTTGGGTTTATTGGCACAGGAACCTAAGCTATTTATTGAATCAATAAAAATTAAAAATAATTAATTATGAGATAAATCAATAATTATTTGTTTTATTATGAATCCAAGGGAATTTATAAGAATGATTTGCAAAATAATGATGTAATCGCTCAATCAGAAATGTATGGTGTTGTATTGAACCAATGGGAATCTGTCTCGACCATCCACATGGTATCACTTAGGGAACTTTGTGAACCTAGGTCAATAAAGAGAGGGAACAGGAGCAGGGGAACTGTGTGTACTGCACTCGAACCTCGAGTTTCCCTACTTCAAGAAATTTCCGTCCTTTTTTTTTCCAAATAGCATAAAATAGGATATATTATCATCCGGGTATTGCTATTTGACAATGAGGGGAGGGTGAGACCGAGTAGCCTAGGCTACTCCAATTTCATTATCTTAGGCAAGCTGTACCTTTATTATGAATAAACAATATTGTTGTTATGTATTTTAATATACAATAGACATAAACTAAGTTACAACACCTGAATTTGATGATTGTGATTATGATTGTGATTTAAGGCAAGGAGTTGCAGGGATAATAGCCTAGCCCTTATAGAAAGCTTT
Source organism: Hermatobates lingyangjiaoensis (assembly GCA_026182355.1). NCBI lineage: Eukaryota > Metazoa > Arthropoda > Insecta > Hemiptera > Hermatobatidae > Hermatobates > Hermatobates lingyangjiaoensis. The sequence goes on along the minus strand of JAPFBL010000184.1, from coordinate 735,889 downwards.
ATTGAGGTTATGTATATGGTACGTCTTGACATATGTCAACAACTTAGCCTACCCTACCCGCCATTAGGCTACCAGTGTTCTCAATTTCCCGACTTTTCTGTTTCCAGACCTGCTTCGGTCTCTATTAGTATGGAAATTCTAGAGTGGAGTGTACATGTTGTAATATATATATATATTATAAAAAGATTTCACATAAACACGTGAAACAACAATCAATGATCAAACCACAATAAGAAATGGGAAAACAAGACTAAGATCTTTCAACCGTAACAAGCGGTCTTCGTCAGAGTCAAAAACCCAACTGAACGTTCTTATTGTGGTTTGATCATATATATATATATTATATTTGTGTAAAAAATATAATATATGAAGATGAATGAAAGCAAAGCCGGCGCTGATGTAAGTTCCGAAGCAGGCACTTTCAATAGGCTGACCCAGAGAGAGGAGTGAAAGTGCGCAAGGTGTGGTGGCCTGTTGAAGAACCCCGCCTGGTGAAAGTAAAGCCGACCGACCGTCTGGTCAATAACCCATCCTAGCACTTCCGCAACAAAGCCGCTTTTTTTTTTCGTTCTTTCTTATTCGTTCATAATATCTACCTCTAAAATCATATTTATCATTTTTAAATTAAAAGGTTAAAATCTTCTCACTTAAGTTAGAAAACACCAATTTACAAACATAAAGTCTAATCATAAAAGTAATTTTTCAAAATAATTTGATCCAGTTTTTTTTTCATTCCATACGATTTGTTGAATTCTTTAATTATTATAGCGCACATTACACATATGATAAGTACATGTATCTGAGACAGATATTTGTTACTTTCTAAATAAGTAGAACCTTATTTGCTGTTAATCAGGTTTAAGGATTGATATGTACCGTATAACGGTTGTTGCGATTATCTTATAAGAATTAATAATTATAATTAATTAATTATAATAATTAATAATAATTAATAAGAGAATATCTTATAAGATTATCTTATAAAATTTGGATTTTTTACATAAGGACTTGGGTTGTAGCTCAGCCTCTTTGAAGGGATGCTTATATCAGTGTTCTAAGGAAACTTTAAGTAACATTACATATCCATGCATTTCATCATTACCACAGAGGTTAGTATTATTAATATTAAACATATAATCTACCGTCATACCTCGTACATTACTGCCGTAGCTGTCAGACCGGTTTCGGGTGTCACCTATCTTCAACACGAACTCCTTCGTTCGAACTCCTTCGTTCGTGTTGAAGATGGGTGACACCCGAAACCGGTCCGACAGCTACGGCAGTAATGCACGAGGTATGACGGTAGATTATATGTTTAATATTAATAACATTACATATTACTTACATAGGTTTCTAACCTGCGTTTTGGAGAGTTTTCGGAGGAAATCAAGGTGGGTAGGAGACATAAAATCACAGATTAAGGTCAAAATTTAAGGACAATAAGAAATGGAAGGAAAATGAACTTAGATTGTTAATACCTAGGAGGGTATCTTACCTGTAAGCCCATGAAGAGGACTCATTTGAATTTGAGTAGGCCCACTGACCCACGCCTACTTGTATAGACTGAATGCTCTATCACAGCGGACCAATCTTTAGAACTTCATGGACCACAAAGTGTACCTTTTTTTATTTGGTGGACCACTATTATGTATTTGGGGGGCTGGGGGAAGGTACTGTAAATGTTGTCAGGTAGCTTTCAACAAATCCAAAATTTTAGGTAGTCTGAATCTTATTTTCTTGATATTTTGGTTTTTTTCTTTTCGCCTCCTAATGTTCTTTCTGATGCTTCCTGACGATGACTGTCGATATTCTGATCAGTTTGATTCACTGATCAGCACACTATTACGTGCCTTATAACTATTTTCATTAGTTATTATATCTTTAGTTTTTCCAAAAAAGTAGAAAATATTCACTTACCTTTTTCTCACTCATTATGAGTCTAATTTATTTTAGAAATAAGTAAAACATTCATACCTCGTAAGATGATTCTGGAGTTGGAGCGCTTTCGGACGTTGTCCATCTTCGATTGCAACAAACCTACTCAAACTACTTGAGTAGTTTGACAACGGCCGAAAGCGCTCCAACTCCAGGACCATCTTACGAGGTATGACGGTTTTACCTATTTCTAATATAAACCATACTAACCTCAGTAGTATTAACAATATGCATGCATTATAAGTCTATTGACTATTTTATTTGAATCTGGAAAACACTAGAACATTGTGAAAAAAAATCCTAAAACTACAGCTGTGCACTATTTATTCGTTTTGTATATTGTAGCGTACACACTCAAGACGTAAAAGTTTCGTTTTCAAATATATAATAATAGTAATAAACGTAGATTTAAATTTTTTAATCTATGAAGTTTCGTTATTTTTTGCCTTTTTTTTATGTTCGTGAAATATAAAAAAAAAGGATTATTATTTATTAAAAAAAAAAGTATTAATCTATTTTCTTCACGGATCAGCTAAATATTTTGCGGACCACCAGTGATCCGTGGACCATAGACTGGCGACCGGTGCTTTATCGCTCTCCTGTTACTCTCCATGTAACACGAGATAAGAATCTGTTTCTCACACCCTCTGAGTATAGAGCTTATCTTTAGCGATAATACCCCTTACCTATTTATTAGCTGACCCGGCAAACTTCGTACCGTATATCAATCTGTCAATGTCGTGTTAACTTGAGCTAAACTTTAGTTCGTATTTCATGATTAACATAATAGACCACCAGACAGACGCTTGACATACTGTCATATGCATAATACATTCAATTTGAACAGGAATAACAACTAAAATAAAAAATCTGGATCGGACTACACTCAACTTTATTATAAGTAAACACAACATCAAACAACTGAACAACCAACTTATTTGTTTGATTAGTCAAACACTTTGTTCTATAACCATCTATCACACCATGGAATACATCACAAAATATATGTTAATTGGAGTTAACCTTTTACATTTAATTTTGTATTTTTCTAACATATTGTATTAACTTATTAGGATAATTTAAATTTTTTTAATAAATTTCTAAATAACAATTTTGTTTCATTATTTGTAACTGATTGGTACTTCAGTCCCACTCGGTTTAATTTCTACCACTCTCACGTTACTCGGGTGAACATCGGTCACACTCGGGTGTGTCACACGTAGGCAGGTTGTTACTACAATATTAGGGGGCCAGGTTAGCTCAGTGGTTAACGTACTCGCCTTTGAACTGATAGGACCGGGGTTCGATCCCCACCTGGCCCTCGATTTATTTATCCGGGAGGTGAATAAATTTGAGTAAGTCATCCCTCGGAGGAGGATGTGAAACCGTCGGTCCGCAGCATGTACGTTGTCAGGTACTTGTTAAAGATCCCTCCTCTAAATACACTTGAGTTAGGCAAAATTGAGGACTCACACTGTAGAATCAATCTTCATTGTGTGGTATCACAAAGGGCCAATGCTCGGCCCACGTGTGTGCCCTTCCACTGCAGCCTAACCTAACCTACTACAATATTAATATATAGAATTATAGAAGACTAAGTGATTAGACGGTATGGTCACATACCTAAATCTGAGCCTTCAATGTGTGAGTTCAGAACCCAAGTCCTAGGTAACGTTGTTATTTTCTTACGACTAATTAGTTGAGATTCCTTTAACAAATATAAATGTTGGTAAATAATTATTGAATATTTTTCTTCCAATTATATGAACTAAAATATATTTGGAAAAATTATACCCTCATACCTCGGTTCTAAAGACAAAAAGGGGGGGGGGGGCACCTGTCAGAAATTTCCAATTGTCTGAAATTTCCGATTCTACTGTATTTTTCGGATGCTTCGGATTCGGAAGCTGCTATGGTTAAAAAAAAAATGTTGAATATTTCCCAGAGAACACACAAAACAGGGCGAAGAAGGTGGAAAAACACGGACCCAACAGCTACACGTGTTCCGGACACGCTGTAAACAAAGCGAGCACATCTGGTGGTCACCTGCGGAAACATTGGACCGTGTCCGGCCGATCCGAACGAGTCTGAAGCTCCAGACTTAGTCGCCTGCATCCGAAAACCGTTAAAGGGAGTTGCGTACAATCGAGGCGTGAGTGCATTGACCCAAAATAAGTGAAAATACATTTGGAACATTTTTATTATCTATGAACAATGAATATTAGATAAACTGCATATTTCAAAAACTACTGCATAGTCATGTTAAACACCATTATAAACTAGTGTGAATCTGAAAAAAAGAAAATTTCATAGATATTATTTAAAATAGATTATAGAGCACTTTTATAAATAATCAGATTCCTTCATTTTAAAATTTGTGTAGTATAATACTACACAAATATATTTGTACACAAAATACGTTTTCAATTCATTTCTAAAAAAAAAGTATTTTTTAAACGATGTAATTAAAATAGAAGTGATTTGAACAGTTCTGTATTTTATTATAACTAAATCATAAAATAAGAAATTATCTGAGTTCGTAATTCATATTATTTTATTTTAAAAGAAATTGTTACACTAAATTACTTATTAATGTCTAAACTACAGTAAGAATCAGAAAAATTACTAAATCTTTCAACCAAAACAAGTTTTATTTTATCAGAGTCTATGCTAATACTGCTAAATTGTTTCTATTGAACTCTGGGATCTTAATAAGATTAATGCAATAAATCATAGAAGAAAATACAGATTGTCGTTTTTTTTTTGGTGTTGTATTGTACCTGGCTGCATTTCAGAATTCACGAAATTTATATGATGTTATACTGACTTAACAGTAATAACAAATACAAAACTGGAAGTCTCTAAAATTATTATTTTTGCTGGAAAAAATTGTATTTGTTTTGATATAAATTAAGTTAAAACATTTTTCTCATGATGCTATATAACAGAATAATAAGATATTTTCTCACTTAACGCGATGTATCTGACAAAGTTAATATAGATCTGTTAAATGGTTTGAATGTAGGGTGAATACAAACTTGTGAATACATACTCCAACTCATCCTCACACGCACTCACTCATTATATATCTCTCTCTCTCACTCACACACGAATTCACTCTATATCACTGTCTCTCTCTCTCTCTCTCTCTCTCTCTCTCTCTCTCTCTCTCTCTCTCTCTCTTTCTCTCTCTCTCTCTCTCATTCTCATTCTAACACTCTCACACTCCCACAACCTCTCTCACACATAGTAAACATATACACGCAAACATACACGTACATACTCTATCACTCACACGCTCAATCTCTCTCTCTCTCTCTCACTCACACACGAATTCACTCGATATCACTGTCTCTCTCTCTCTCTCTTTCCCTCTCTCTCTCCCTCTCTCTCTCCCTCTCTCTCTCTCTATCTCATTCTCACTCTAACACTCTCAGACTCCCACAATCTCTCTCACACATAGTAAACATATAGACGCATACATACACGTACATACTCTACCACTCACACGCTCAATCTCTCTCTCTCTCACACACACTCCTTTAACTCTTTCACTCTATTTTTCTCACAGTCTCACTAAATCTTTTTTTCAGTCAATCTCTCTCACTCATACACACTCCATCTCTCCTCCTCTCTCTCACTATCTCTCACTCTATCTCTCTCTCACACACACGCGCTCAATCTATCTCTCCCACTCTCCCTGTCTCTTACAATATCTCTCTCTCTCTCTCTCTCTCTCTCTCTCTCTCTCTTACACACACACACTCACGCACACATTCACACTCACGAACACACACACAAACGCACATACACACACCTACAAACATATGCAAGCCTTATCATAAAAATATCAAAAGTATATTCAAGGGCCTTTCAAATGTGCAAATTTTTCTAGATTTAAAAATTAATTTTCTTCATTATTACTATAATTTATTTACAGTGATTAAGAACATATGTTTGCTTTGTATAACGTTTTCATATTTGTAGTTTATATAAAAAGTTTGTTACTGTTAGAAATAAACCCATGTAACAGAAATAAATAATAATTTTTATGAATTATTCGCTATGAGCACAAGTATGGCTTCTATAAGTGGTGAGCAATAGCGATTTGATTGGAAGACCGATGAAGCTAAAAGAGCATGCCTTGGATATTAAAGACAGGTGGAAGGAGCACTGATTGCCGAAGAGAGACTCTACACTGAGTCTCACCAAGTCCCCACCTGTATGCTACACCGACCTACTTTCCTCTGCCCTGCCAACTAGTCTTGTTCTCTTACCCAAACCCGTTTACTTTTCTTTTTAACTAACAATCTTACAACTAGTAGTACAAAAATGTTGACTAAAAGAAGTAGATTAATATTAACTAAAGGGAGAAAAAACTTTGTTATAAATAATAATTAAAAATAACTTATTTTGGTTATTTTAGATATTTTAATCTGGGCATCAACCAAACGTTCAAATATACCAAGGATATAAACAGCTCAGAATCCAAAATCCTTCGCAAAATTGTACAAGCTTCATTTTATGTTTCTAAAGATACCATTCAAAATGATCATAAAATCCCTTTTATCCACTGAGAAATCTAATCCCTATACCTCAAATTCCATGAATCTTTATCATCCAATCTAATCTAGGGGTTATGATTATAATCCCATCGTATTTCTGCCAACCCTATTAGAAGGCTAAAAAGATGTTGGCCCCGAGATCTACTTGAATGCTAACTGCCATGACTTGCAAGTGATCTATACAATCTATGTATATGGAATATCACCAATGGGTTTCTCCACTCTTTCATTTCACTTTTATTTATCATGTATCACAATTCTTTGTTTTTCTTGTAAAGGTAGTTGTAACATAGTAATAAATAAAAAAATAGATATTTTCAAAAAAAAAATTGGTATGTGTTTGTTTAAATGATACTCATTTAGTAATTTTTATTGATAATATTTTTGTTTCTTATTGAACAATATAAATGAATATCATTAAACATAAAATGACTTTCATTTATAAGTAAAACACTGCCTACAGATGTTCTGTTAGGAAATACTTATATCGTGTTAAACATTGAGTTTGTATAATAATGGACCTCCAACCACTGTACCGTGGACCAGTACTAGTCCTTGAGACATTCAATAAGTTTGTATAATAAGTCATTGAGTTTGTATAATAATGGACCTCCAACCACTGTACCACGTGAACCAGTACTAGTCCTTGAGACATTCAATAAGAGGTTATACAAATAACAGAAACAAAAAAAGAATCACAAGAATTCTTGTTTTATTAATTAGCAAAGTTTAAAAATGTTTCTCCCTCCATATCCCCGTATATAAATACATTTTACAGCTAACAATCGGTTACTTATAGTTTGATTTAACACTTGCGTTACTATTAATGTTGAACTCTAAGAAGGATACTGAACGCATTGAGTTTTGGTTTATTTTTTTAATAAACTTGCTTTTTTTCGTAAACATACTGGCCAAATAATCTTATTTTACTGAGTCCATTTTTTATATTTTAAGAGCCAACAAGTAAAAATATATTTTACATTAAAAAGTTGAAGAGCATATATCCTAAGGAAAAGGCACCTTCTTACAAAATAAAAAAATAGGTATATTATATACCTATAAAAAATTTAAAAATTTTAATCTGTATTTATTAAGGAAAATTAAGTATAAATATTATGCTTCTTTAACATATAAGCCTGAACACTTGCTTTAAAGAAATAAAAATGGCCCAGTAGAGTTTTCTGATAACTTAATTGAAGACAATTGTTAAAGAAAATGAAAAAAAAACGTGTGGAGATTCCAAAGTAAGGATTTACCTGTTGAAAGTGCTATCTTTTTACCTTCGACTAAAAGCACGACAAAAACTCTACCTTCACAACAAAGGGTATGAGAAGAGAGAGAGAGAGAGCGAGAGGAAAAAAAAAGAAAACACAAAAAGTACAAACCAGTAGCTAGTCATTTGCATAATAATGTCTTAAATTAATTTTAACTCCACCTCTTTGTATATATTACCTTCAATCAAACAAAAAACAAAAAATAAAAAAAGTCAAGCCTTTTGATTTCTGATGCAGAGTGTATATTTTCAATGTTTTTTTTCTTCCAAATCATTTTTCCTTCTGTCTAAATGATTAATGGATTCATTTCGTTTCTATATCAAAAGGTCTGTTGTGTTATTTTTAAGTTAGAGAAAGAGGAATTTAAATAATTTAAGTACTATTTAGAATTCTAATATATGGCTTATATGTTACTAAATATCTAAAAGTCATATTAATAATCATTAATTGTAATAATATTTGTCACGCGAATTCTATTCTTCTGTTTCTCCACCCTGTATTATTTGTAGGAATCTGGTTTATATATATATATATATATATATATATATATATATATATTAATTAAACTAAGCAGTTACACATAAGCTGAAACACAACAAAGACTCACTTTTCAATATTTCGACCGTAATGGCGGTCGTCATCAGGAGAAGAAGTGAATTGACGGAGGATCGACAGTCAACTAAAGACACTTTAAAGACTAAAGACAGTCAACTAAAGACAGTCTTTAGTTGACTGTCGGTCCCTCCGTCAATTCAATTCTTCTCCTGAGGACGAACCCCATTACGGTTGAAATATTGAAAAGTGAGTCTTTGTTGTGTTTCAGTTTATGTGTAACTGCTTATTTTAATTGTTATCTGTCCTGCCGGACCGTTTTTCGTTTATCATGGTCTATATATATATATAATATATATAGCTTCAGCTACTCAAAGGCACTACTTCTGCCCGATGACGACGACTGTCGAAATATCGTTGTGAGTCTTTTGTGTTGTTTTTATTTGTTTTTCTCTTTCCTGTGTAAACTATATATATATATATATATATATATATAAAGATTTCACATAAACACGTGAAACAACAGTCAATGATCAAACCACAATAAGAAATGGGAAAACAAGACTAAGATCATTCAACCGTAACAAGCGGTCTTCGTCAGAGTCAAAAACCCAACTCTTAAACCCAAGATCTTAGTCTTGTTTTCCCATTTCTTATTGTGGTTTGATCATTCATATATATATATATATATATATAATACTTTTTTATATAGTTCTCGACCACTGATTCTTAAATTCAAAATAGGTTTCTTGAGATTTTGATCTAAAGAATTAGTTACTCTTGATTATAAGCCGACGTTATGCAAAAATTCTTCCGCATTTTCAAGGATTTTTTTTTAGGAGGAAAACCTTGAAAATGCTGAAGAATTTTTGATGACTCGTCAGCTTATAATAGTCAGAAGTAGTAATACTTTGGACCAAATTCTCAAGAACCCATTTTTAATATTTTAACAATATTTGCTTACAAGAAGACTTCCTGCTGATTTAAACCAATATCAATAACAATAACATATAATATATATATATATATATATATATATATATATATCTTTTTGTTATTGATATATATATATAGGTGTGTTCTCTAATCGGGGTTCGGTCAATTTTCCAGGATAAAAAATCAAACTCTCGTTGCCAACGTTTCGGTTTTATTTAAAACCTTTTTCATAGGCAGAAGTAAGAATTTTTTAACTAAGAAAATGAAATTTACATTATTTAAAGGATCAACAATGTTAACCGGACAAAACCTTCGACTAGACTTATAGTCACATGTTATTATGTTTATTTCACATGTTACAATAAACATGTGAAATAAAAATCAACATCACAACCACAGTAGTAAAATAACGAAAGTGACTAATACCTTTCAAACCAAAACAAATTTTCTTCGCCAGAGTAACTAATTCTGAATATTCGTTGAACTTTGACGAAACCCACTTGGTTTTTGTTTAAATCTGTTGGTCATTTTTATGATTTTCTTACTCTGGTTTAGACGTTGATATATATACTATTTTTTTTTATCGAATGATGGTTCATCTTTAAACGATACTCAAAAAACACATTGAAGTCCTGAAGACATCTTAAGTACTATTTGAATACAGAATTAATAAGATGTCTAAAACTATAGATGAATTGTTTATTTAAGGTGTACTTTTGAAAATTTATTAAAACTGGATCAAGTACAAATCTGGATAAATAAAAATAGAGTAAAATTTATTTGGTCAAGATAAGAAACATTCGATCCAACCTTTGCTTCGCAAGTGTGTTGGCGTCTCTATCTCTTCTCTTCTGATGACGGTTAAACCAAAAATAAAAGACTTTTCTATTTTCTATGTTTCTATAGTTAACTCTCAAACAACACACACACACACACACACACACACACACACACACACACACACACACACACACACATATATATATATATATATATATATATATATACAAAATAACACTTGATATAATATTATATCAAGTGTTATTTTGATTATTATTCATATATATATATATATATATTGTGTGTGTGGTGTGCAATGGCAGCAGGTCTTCCCTTAAGCATATGTTATTGAAATAAGCAGCAGCTTCTGCATTGACCGGTTTCTTGTTGGCAGTCTCTAGTTTTCGTATCACTTTGCGGTGATACCATGCATACCTTAGCTTTACTTCCTAAGCACAGGTGTATTTACAAATACACACAGTATTTGCGTAGACACCGTTGAAATATTTTATTGTAACTTCAGTGTGTCAACCAAAATTTATTTATCTTAACCTGATGATGGTGAATGACAGCCGAAAGCTCGTATGTATTGTTTATTTAGTTTGTTATTTTCATGATTAAAACGGCATTTTAAAGAAAGTGGTTTATTCAAGTATTTTTGTGTTTGACCTAAAGTTTATTGTGTGTGTTAATGCCTTTTGCTAACCTTCTTTGGAAGCTACCAGAGTCTCACCGCAAAGTGATACGAAAACTAGAGAGTGTCAACAAGAAACTGGTCAATGCAGAAGCTGCTGCTTATTTCAATATATATATATATATATATATTTGGGGAACAGTCCTTCATTTATACATGGAAAACTATTTTTTTTTTTTTTTTACAGAATATAGTCATGAAGTTGGTTAAGTTTTTAATTAGAAAAATTAGAAAACTAATTAAGACAAATGTGGGCAGAAAATTTAATCTCACATATATATATATATATATACTTCGAATAAAATGAAAATGAATGATCCGTGTGGATAATAAACACTTTAACACAGAGAAAAGAACACAGAAAGACACTACAGAACTCACTTCGATATTTATCGAACACTGTCTTTCTGTCTTCTTTTCTCTGTGTTAAAGTGTATATATATATAAAGTGAAAACATTGATGAGCGGTAAATCCAGAAACTTAACCCACTTAGTTGATATTTATCTACTAAGAGGCTTAAAGATAAAGAGATTATCTTTACATCTCTTAATGATATTCATTGACAACATTTAGTAAATGTTGATCAGTTATTTTTTCTGTATGTTTTTATTCTTTTTCTGTATTTATTCTTTTGTTTGTTATTGTTTTTTTTTTACTTTTTTATAAAATGATTAATTTTAAATTATAATTATATTATAGGTATATATTTTTATTAACATTATCCCTTATATATCCTTTAAGTTTTCTAAAATATGGTTTCAATTTGCAATACAAGCATTAGTACATTCCATATTTGAAGAAGAAACAAATGAAAGGCCGCAGGTGGCATGGAAGGGAGTAATTTTTCTTCCATGCCCCTTACCTGAGTCAGGCAAAAAAAAAACTTACCTCACCTTCTGATTCCATTTCAAATTGGTAATTACTTTTTAAAAGCTCTTCCTTAAAATATTTAAACGATCCAAAATTCTTGTTATTTCCAGTTATTAAGACAGCAACAGAATGATAATAATGGAGTAAAAAAAAGATCAATTTTTTTTCACGAGAAAAAGTAATGATAAAGATCAGTTTTGAAATAGAAATTTTTGTAGTTTAAATTAAAGGATATATATGTTTTTCCTGTAGTCTATCTCAATTATTTTGTCGTTATTTTTCTATGTTGTAAATAGAAATAAATTAAACATTCATTTTATATATATTGCTATATAAGTACAAATTGTTGTAGTATATGTATCCATATGGTGCTGTATATAGTCAATAATCCTCGAATTATTGAATATATATATATATATATATATATATATAAAAATTTAAATTACACAAAGCACGACACAGAAAAGAGAATACAAAGAAAACTTACAGAATTCAATATTTCGAACTGTTGTTCGTCATCAGGAGAGTAGACTAGTAGAGAGGACGAAGTGAGAGAGATCTCCCCACGTCGAAGAACGGAGCGCGAATGAAGAAATAAAGAGTCAACCGAAGAGAGCAGCACTAGCGTAAAAAAGGAGCTAGGCACTAAACGTCGGAGAACGGAGAAAGGAAAAACAATAGATAAAATTATAAAATTAAAAATTATAAATTAAAAATTATAAAAAAGGAAATAATAAAAAATAAAATAAAATAAATAAATAAATAAAATAAAAAATATATATATATTATAAAAAAAAATAATAAAATAATAACAAAATAAAAAAAATATATATATGAATATGAATATATAAGTTAAAAATAAAAGGAAAAACAAATAAAAGTTAACGCTTCTGATTTAAACCGGGATCTGATCGGGCCCCCAATAACCATATGATATATATATATATATATATATATATATTAATATTAGTGAAGGTTGGTAGCATTCCTTCTTGCAAACATGCTTCTAAAAATTTTATGCCAATTTCATACTTGGTTCTCTTTTTTCAGAGTTTCTCTAATGTCCTACACGCCTTTCTCAGTTTCTCGGGGAATAAAAAAATCAACTGGCCCAAAATGAAATTGGCATAAAATTTTTAGAATCATATATACATTTATTATTAAACCACAATAAGAAATGGGAAAACAAGACTAAGATCTTTCAAACGTAACAAGCGATCCTCGTCAGAGTCAAAAACCCAAATGAGTTTTTGACTCTGACGAAGACCCCTCTTTACGGTTGAAAGATCTTAGTCGTGTTTTCCCTTTTCTTATTGTGATTTGATCATTGATTGTTATTTCACGTGTTTATGTGAAATCTTTTTATATACATTATATATAGCACACGATGAAGTATATAATCACGAGGAAAAAGGAAAGCAATAAAAATAAATGCTGTGAGGCCTTTCACTTTATGTCATCAGAGCAGTTATTTCTGTTGTTTTCCTTTTTCCTTCTGGTTTTGAACTTCATTTATATTTATATTCATATAGCATATTCAATAATGTATTAACAATTGGATAGAATCGGTGTATTATATAATCGGGATTTGGTCAATTACATTATACATATATATATATATATATATATATATATATATAAATCCTTCATTAAATTATTTCTAGATCCTTGTTCTTGTCCCTTCTGTAGATAACTTTTCTAGCTTTCTTATGAGTTGTTTGAATTTTTCAAACAATTCTCCAAATATTTTTATTCACCATGGCTGTTGTTATTCACAATTATATACTAATACTCGGTACATATATATACTGAATAAAGTATAAAACCACAAGGAAAAAGGAAATCAATAAATATAAATCCTCTGAAGCCTTTCACTTTATGTCATCAGGGCAGTTATTTCTGTTGTTTTCCATTTTCCTTGTGGTTTTGAACTTCATTTATATATATTCATACACATTAGCCGTTTTGTAGAATAGGTGTATTATGTAATCGGGATTTGGTCAATTTGATAATACATGCAACACACATTTAATATTCGTTCTTGTAAGATATATATATATATATATATATATATATATATATAAAGATTTCACATAAACACGTGAAACAACAATCAACGATTAAACCACAATAAGAATGGGAAAACAAGACTAAGATCTTTCAACCGTAACAAGCGGTCTTCGTCAGAGTCAAAAACTTTGACTGGGTTTTTGACTCTGACGAAGACCGCTTGTTACGGTTGATATATATATATATATATAGAGATTCTTGTTCTTGTCACTTCTCTAGACAACTTTTCTAGCTTTCTTTTCAATTGTTTGAAATTTTCATACAAAAAAACAATTCTCTAAATATTTTTTTTCATCATGGTTGTCATAATTCGCAATTATAAGGTAAAATAACATTTCTACAATTAACCAACGTTTCAATCACAATTGGCCATCTTCAGGATATTCTAATATACTGACTCTAATGCTAGGAAAGTTTATCAATATTATAGTAAAGATAAATAATACTCAGAAAAAACAATTACACAATCAAAATGCATATTGCACTGATAAGAGAAGGTTACAATTAGGCTATGGTAATTTGAAAAGTGACACAGGTATACAATGGTTGTCAAATATTTGGCCCTAAAGGCTGTAGATTAATTTCCAGTTTTCCTGATCCGGAATCAGTCAGAACATAATCGAGCATGCAAGCCACTCGGCTACCCTGGCACACACTTACTGTAAAGTAAATACTAGTTGTTTTTTATTAAACTCTTTAAATTTCATGCTCATTTATTTGCTTCAGAGGTCTACTTTTATCATTTCTGATTTTACGTTTTTCTATAACTTTTTATTTTCTTTGGCTTTACAAACATGTTGAAAATGTTTTAAAAGAAAAGCCGAAACGTGGACATGAAGATAATTATTTAAACCTAGAGAACTGATGGAATCCCGAAATAAATTTATATTTTAATTAGCTGGTTGAAATATTTTTTAACACATTACTTAATGAAGGTATAACATAATTGTAATTAAATGTTTTTTTCATAAGTAGAAATCATATATAAAGTGAATAATATATATTTATACTTAAATTCAATATTGAGGAATGCTACCGTAAATTGATAGATTTGTTGATAATTAACTGACATATATCTAAATAAATTCTTGAGGAGAACTAGGTCTATGAATAAAACGTTACAGAAAAAATAACCCCCTCCATTAATATCTAGAGAATAAATTCATTTTTCTTTTGAAAATTTGAATTCGTTTTCTTATATTATTTGATAATGGAGAAATATGGGAAGAAAACGAGGATTGAACTTTTTAATTTATATAAGATGATAAATATTAAGACGAATATATATTGTTGGTAATAGTTAAGTTTGACAAGGGTGAATAGTCGTAATAAAGATAGTGATATATACTACTCGTATATGATTTGTAGACTATTGTGGTGACACTAGTTCTAGAGCAATCAGCACAAAGCCATCAAAGGAAGAAGAGATGTGAGAAATGGTATAGGTTTCAAGCTGTATAGCTGAAAATAGAGCCTGAGAATGTATATAGACAGGGGAATTAATGGACGAGAATGTGTCGAAGAGTCAAATAAGAACATAAACAGTTAAAGCAAAAGATAAAGAACAAACTCTTTAAAAAAAAAATGTGATTTCTCAGACTCAAAGTTATTTACTTTTACATCTCTCCTTTGAATATGTGAAATATTTTAAATTAAGAATAATAACAGTGACTTGTTACCTGATTGTGCCTGCGTCGTTTTTAGTTGACGCATAGGCTTCCAGATCTCTTTTCTCTCTCTCACAGTCTCTGAATATATATATATATATATATATATATACGTTTCACGATGAATCACAAACACACTTACTGTCTCTAATTTTCGGTTGAACCGTCATCAGGAGAGTTGAGAAAGGGACACCAAGCGCACTTGTGAAGCGACGGTTGGAGACTCCACAACCGTTGGTCTCCAACCATCGCTTGACAAGTGTGCTTGGTTTCCCTTTCTCAACTCTCCTGAAAATTATAGAAGTAAAAATTTTTTGAATTAGAAAATGAAATATGTAAAAATGAAATTTTTTCTCTCATTCTACATGTTCATAATTCTCTCCCTCTCCTTCCGGTAATCATTTTTCTTTACTTTTTCTAATGTAAACTTGTAATTACATCAATGATAGTGTTCCACTTAGTAGATTTTTTATAATAATATTATACAATTCTGTGGTATCGACAATGATATTTTATGCTCCATAAAGTAGAAGACAAATATTTGTTTTGTTCAAAAAAAGGGTTAATCAGCTCTTTTTTATTATGAACGGTAGAGGTAAAATATATGTGTTTGATAATATTTCTGCTGTACTTCAGTAGATATCAGAGGATACTTCAGTAGATGAACGGAGGTATTTTTAAATAGTTTTCTTTAATGTCATAATGGAGTTGTTATTGTTTGTTTGGTGCGTTGTGAAAGAAGTTTGTGAAGATGGGTGGAAAGTGCAAGTGAAGATGTGTGTGGTGGGGCGGGGAGAGGTTGGGCAGTGGTCGAGCAGGTTCAGTCGAGTGGTGAAGCTCGCCTAGGAAAGGTGGAGAGCTTTCTATCGGCAATTGGTTTTTCAACTACGTCACGTCCATGTGTTGTGCGTCATCATGATGAATACTCTCGTGCAACGTTTCCAGGAGGTTACATCTCCTGCATCATCGCGCCGACATAAACCGGCTCCTCTGAGGCGTCGCGATAATGATTACAGAGAAGTTCAATCCGATCCTGAAGACGCGTCCATTTCCTTGTCCCAAAGGACCAAGCGATCTATAAACAAGAAAAATATTTCAGCTCCTCTACAAGGTTCCAAGTCTATGGGTCGCCTTGATGGACTCAAACAGGTCAGTTAATCCTTGGCAATTAGTTTTTTTTTTAAAAAAAATTAAAATTATCAATTTCAAAAATTATTTATCTATTCTTTTATTATTGCTTCTGACCTTAAAAGAGTAACAAGTATCTGTAATCAGTCGTACAATACAAGAGAAATAAGAGTGAAGATAGATCCACATTGGGAGCTGCTCCATATTTCTTAAGCTGAATGATTTGTCGAAGTTCGGCCCATGACGATTCTTGATTGTACACAAGTCTAATGTCCAGCCTTTTGCCCAACAATGTTTTATTGATAAAACACAGATATTAAACGATATCACTACTCCATTCATATTAATAAATTAATAAAATTTACGAAATCATTTCCTCAAATAACGCTCCTACACTTGTTATAGAATATAATATATATATATATATATATATATATATATATATATATACAAAATTAAAGTTTATCGGGACTCGGTCAGTTCTTCAGGTTCAAATTAAACTCTCATTGCCAACGTTTCGTTATTTATTTAAAACCTTTTTCATAGGCAGAAGTATAAATTTTGAAACAGAAAAACTAAGTATTATATTAGAAATTATTCTACTATTCTTACAAAGAAAAGTAGTATGTGGATTTTAACAACAACTTTTCATATTTATGTTATATATATATATATATATATATATATACATTTAAGCAATTGTTTTCCTTATCTCGACCACATATATTTAACACTATTTTTCCTTTTTATCGAGGTTTGGTCTAGCTTCAATAATTCAACACCTTTAAGCCGAAGTTTCGTCTAGCTTTGTAGCCCTGAAGATGTCTACAAATATAGATGAAACGTCGGCTTAAAGGTGTTGAATTATTGAAGCTAGACCAAACCTCGATAAAAAAGAAAAATAGTGTTATATATCTAAGTAAATGTAAATCGGCTGTTTTGGTCAGTATTCTAGTTTAAAAAACAAACTCTCATACTGACCGAAAAACTCGATTCGCATTCACTTTTATTCTATTAGATGGCCGTTGCGTTATTTATATTTAAAACGGTTTTCATTGGCAGAAATATAAAATTTTGAAACAGAAAACTAAGTATTACATTAGATATTGTTTTCTTTGTAAAATAATCTCTAATGTAATACTTAGTTTTTCTGTTTCAAAATTATATACTTCTGTCTATGAAAAACGTTCCGAAACGTTGGCAATGAGAGTTTAATTTGAACCTGAAGAACTGAACTGAGTCCCTGATAAAATTTTATTTTGTATATATATATAAGGTATTTGCCATAAAATAAACTAGAACCAAAATTGGGCAAAAATAAATATATATGATGAAAATTATAACTGTTGAACTGAAAATAATACAACGTATTCTCCTCTGCGGTTCTGTAAAGATGTAGATATGTGGTTTAATGCTTACTCTGGCCCACTATTTACGCGGGAGGAAAAAAATCTGACAAGGGTGTTCCTCTATAACAAGATAAAGATGGTGGACAAGTCATCCCATCGTATTTTACAAGTACGATGGTCAGGTACTTGTTAAAGATCCCTACTCTAAATAAACTTGAGTTAGGCAAAATTTAGGACTGCCAATGTTGAATGTCCATTGTGTGGTATCACAAAGGGTCAATGTGTGTTCCTTGTTATTTGTGTTGTATGTTCCCTGGTATCCTAACCTAACCCTACCTGCCCACTGTGTGGAATTTGCGATGATATAACTAGTGAAAATAACTAAAGATGGTCTAAATTAGTTTTAAATAAAGCTTCTAATGACGAATAACGAAAAAAAAAATGGCTAACTATATTGTAATACAAGGTGGGAAATGTCGTGAGGAAGTAATTTTTTTTTCCTTTCCCTGATGTATGAAAAATAAACCTTATTAATGAGAAAGCTTGCTAACTTAGATGATAAGGTCACTTGGCTTAGACAAGGAGACCTAAAGGTCTATTTCCTTATTCATGAATCCATGGGTGTTTGTCCAGATTTTGCATTTCTAGCACCAGATGGAGTTAATAGTATTAGGTGTTTATACTAATGATATAAACAAAAAATATATAATTATACAGTTAGCGGATTCATTGTTATAGATTAACAATGTTGCTGTAACAACCATCATTTAGTTAATGGTGCTTTAGAAGCTATAGAAAAGACCATTTAATTTTGATAAGCCTGATCAGTTAGTCGTGTGATGTAGTTTTCACTTATTCTCTATTAAATGTACGAAGAGATGTTAAATATAAAGAAGAGGGATCAGTTTTCAAAGGAGATGCTCGAGTTTTAGCCTTGAGCTCTTGAAAGACGTAGCTGTTAATTTTACGTCTGATAAGTGGTTAGTCTGCCGATTACCTGAGTGTAGACCTGCACTCACGTTCCTCTTACTGAGCTCGTCATACGCATCTACTTCAGTCTTCAACAACAAACTCAAGGGCTTTAAACTCAGCCTACTTTAATGCAATCTTTAAACAACAAAAGCGCATTACCCGCTTTAAACAATCCTTAAATTTATGATAACTATAATATACAAAGTGGACATAAACTCCTTGTACACTTTAAAAAAAACGTGTATAACTTCATTAGTATTTCTCATGGGAATACATTGTGAAATGCAATAGAATGCTTAATGTACTTAGTTTAAGTAAAGTTGATTATTAATTCTACAACATAATATTTTAGACAATTTTTTGAACAATCAATTATTTTTTAATATGGAAACTACTAAAAAAAATAAAATTATTGAAATATTACAAAAACAAATAATGGTATGGGATGTCACACGATTTTTATTTACCTAATTATAAACAGTAGCAGATTTGTTAGCTTAGCACTAGTTGCATTACAATCGTTCTGTTGTTGCTTTTGGTACTTATTATTTTCCAAACAGATGTTCTTTCTTCTGATTTCTCTCTCTTTCTTTCTGCCTCTCTCTCTCTCATCTCACACTCTCTCTCAATCTTACTCTCTCTCTCTATCTCTCAATACCGCTCACTCTCTCTCTCTCATCTCACTCACTCTCTCTCTCAATCTCACTATCTCTCTCTATCTCACTCTCTCTCTCAATCGCACTCTCTCTCTCTCTCTCTCTCACTCACTCACTCTCTCTCTCTCTCTCTCTCTCTCTCTCTCTCTCTCTCTCTCTCTCTCTCTCTCTCTCTCTCTGTCTCTCGTTTTAATCATTTTTTTATGTAAACAAGTATTAATATGTACTAGCTAACCCGGTACCTTCATACTATATAACAATCACTCAATGTCGTGTTAACTTAATTTAACTTACTTCGTGTTAGCTAAACTTATTTTAGACTTTTTTTTATTAATATTATAGCTATCTATCCCTACAGTCGCTGTACTGTCTTACCTATTATAGTATATTCCATTCAAATAGGAAAAAATGTAGGATTGCCTACAATCAGTTTTATTATAAATGAACCACAATCAATTGATGTTTTGTTTGATTAGTCAAACACTTTGTTCCATATCCATACATCATACCATGGAATGTACCAAAAAATATAGGATTGGGGTTCAATTTTTAGATTTAGCAATTTTATTCTCCTAACTTATCATATTAAATCATTAGAACAATTCAAATTTTTTTAGTAAATTTATTAATAACAATTTTATTTCACTATTGGTAATCGATGGATACTTCGTCGATCTGTTTTAGATTCGGATCAATGTGAACAACAGTTATTTACATGAAGGTTAATGTATCACGAATTGAAAAAAAAAAAAGAAAGTTTTTTGAACTTTGAACTTTCAAGAATAATTTTTGTACACATAGTATATGATCAAACCACAATATGAAATGGGAAAACAAGACTAAGATCTTTCAACCGTAACAAGCGGTCTTCGTCAGAGTCAAGAACACAACTGAAACACTAGATGTGCAGAAAACATCTGGTGAGGGGTTGAGAAGAGTGGGAGGGAAGAGCGGTATTTTAAAAGGGTGAAAGCGCAGGAAAGGACTAATGTCCAGAAAGGGATGTTTGGGAAACAAAGGAGTATAGTAAGAAAGAGTAAAAAACTATCCGCTAGCTGTCGTTTGATCATTGATTGTTATTTCACGTGCTTATGTGAAATCATTTTAACTTAGTATATCGTAGATAAAAATTGTGTAAAAGGATTTTTAGCAAAACGAAAAAAATCCGAACTTTTTTGTCATATAAAGAACTCCTTAAAAAAAAATGAATTTTAGTAAGGGGCTTGGTTTACGAGGTTTCATTGTATGAGCTCATCACATATTTAGAGTAGGAATATTCGTAGATACCTGCGCATATTTTAACATCAGTAACTATAATTACTGCCGTATCCACAGGAATTAAAATTATCGGGTGACTAGCAACTTCGCACGAATAAAAAATATCTTATTCACCAGCAATACTATAAGAATTCAGATTCGTATTCTTCTTTACAATAGGAAGAATAAAAGGAATTGTAGTACTAATTCCTCAATTGACATTGTACTACATGTTACATGATAAACGGGTATTCTGCACAGGTGTAGCAGGTAGACATCTCTCTCTCACACACTCACATACGCACGCACGTTCGCAGACAAACCTGAAGACTAAGGGAACCTCAAAACGCCTATTTCCATGGAAAACTAAATTTCAAAATTTTAGCAGGACTTCAATACTTTATATTTTGTATAATTCATTTTGAAAGCAAATGAAAGTAATAATTCATTCAACCAAACTTCGTTAATTAGGAGGATCGGAAAAGCTATGCTATTTAAAGAGATTTTGAAGATTAATATAAATCATTTAGTATATGTTCTTCTGAGTGTCACAAAACCGTATTACCCTTTCATGGTAATTTAAAGGTGTTTCAAGTTATTAATTCTATTATTAGTATTTGACGATATATTAACTTAAATAAATAAAAAAAAAATGATTAAAAACACATTTAGTGAAAAAAAAGTGAATTTTCCATCATGCAATATTACCATCAAGCAGTAGGGCACATCTACACTAACAAACAGTGTAATCAAAAATTATGGACAGAAGCATGCCGAGAAACTTTTTGATACATACATAAAACAGATAGATCATCAAAAAAAGTCACAAAGGACTTTGAGGACCTCAAAACATGTAAGTTCGTCAAAATTTCGAGATCGATTTTTTTCATAATAACTATACTTTATTTATAGTAAACATTTTAAAATTTTTCTTTGTTGTAATTTTGATATATCATTATTCAAGAAATATTGGTACAATAGACGGAAACTTTATGACCAATTCATCTAATTATATTACACAATATATCAAAAATCAGAAATGGAATGCGTGATGTATCCATAGACCTTACCTTCTAAAATAGTTATTAGTAATAGTATAAGAGCTGTTCAAATAAAAAATATATATGTTCAGCTCAGTTGTACTTCATAAATATTAATGTGACACAATTGTATCTTGCTATACCTGCGTAGCAATTTAAATATTGCTCCTTTCTATTCACTTGAACTGAACTAATGCTTGAATTTGTATTTGATTAATTATTACTAACATAAACAAATATTGTTGAATGTTCAAAATAATTATTCTCATAAACGATAAAGGTGAAAATTATTACAGCATAAAGATAATTTATAGTGGTAAATAAATCATAAGTAAATATAATTTACACTTTTTTATTACAAAAAATTAAGTAATATTAAAAATATTGTATATTGAAGAAGTGATAGGAGACATTGGTTCGTTTTATACATAAAGTATAATACCATTGGTATTTGCGATGTTGTAGTTAGGGCATTCTACAAAATGAAAGAAAATTCTTAGTTAGAATATATATATATATATACACTTTTTTGATGAAAATACGATCCGAAATGAACAAATACAGTTCAATGTACATAAAGAAACGTAGAGAAATTAAAAACACACACTTACAGTCTCTAATTTTCGGTTGAACCGTCTTCAGGAGAGCCGTCTCCAACCGTCTCTGTACCAGTGCGCTTGGTTTCCCTTTCTTATCTCTCCTGAAGACGGTTCAACCGAAAATTAGAGACTGTAAGTGTGTGTTTTTAATTTCTGTACTTTTCTTTATGTACATTGAACTATATATATATATATATATATAAAGATTTCATATAAACTCGTGAAATAACAATCAATGATCAGTTGGCTTTTTGACTCGGACAAAAACCGCTTGTTACGGCTGAAAGATCTTAGTCTTGTTTTCCCATTTTATATTCTGGTTTGATAATTTATATATATATATAAAACTAAAGAAATTGAGGTCAGATTGGGAATCGATCTCGGCATTTAACAGAACAGAGGAGAGTACGAAACCCACTGGGCTACACGGGCCCTCAAATAGTACTGTGATAAACATGATATGTCGGATATCTATAACGATTCAGATGGTATGACGTATTTGTATTATAATACGATGTAGGAACCTTTATTTAAACATATTGCATTGCATAACTTAATACAGGATTCTTAGAATCGAAAAATGGATATCTGAGAAACTGAAGTCTAAGCATAGTTTCTCCAAACAGAGCTACTAACTGTTGTTTTCTTTGACCCAAATGATGATCAGGGCTAATCAAGAGAGACATGAGATGGAAAAGGGTGCTTTACAGCTGTTGTTGACTATAAAAGAAGAATATAATATTTCATTATTATTGTGTGACATTTAAAGAATTTTTATGGCTTTAAAGAACAAGGTTTCTGTATGTTTGAAATGTTGTAGAAAGACTGCGAGTGATTGAGATGTTCTCCAGCTCTTTCAAATGGGAATTGGCGGAGAGTTAGTTTTGTCGAGGCAAGGCAATAAAAAGGTCTTGCCGTGGTAGAAGGAGTGCTGCTTGCTCAAGACAGTTGAGGTCAGCTTTGTGACAGGGTTAACTCTCAGGGACACAATAACTTGTCTCTGCTTTCACATTAACACAAGCAGTCCTTAGCTCTGTTTTGTCATTTTTTTTTTAAGTCAAATAATATAAACTTTTGAAAAATGAAATAACATTTCGAGATAAATTACACTACTTTACGTTAGTGCATTAATATATATATATATATATATATATATATATATATATATGTTACTACCACTGAGGTTTCTAAACATCGTATAATAATACAAATCCACCGTGTCTTCTGAGTCGTTGTAGACGTCGCTACTATTTGAAGGCCAGGTAGCCCAGTGCATGCTCGCCTATGGTTTGGAACATCCGAGGTTCGATTCCCACTATAGCCTTGATTCCTTTACGTGATACCATGTCAGGTACTCGTTAAAGATTCCTACTTTAAATATAGTTCAGTTGCACAAAATGTAATACTCCCAATGTAAAACCAACCCCGTATTACAGGTCACCCATTACTAAAATGAGTCCTAAATAATAAATGAGAATCCCTTTCTGCTCCTAAAGCAATACTGTGGAAGCCTGTATTAGTGGGCATTGGAAAACAGCCACAACTGTTTTGCCAAAAAAATTACAAATAATCAATTTAATAATTCTATTTATCATTGTTTGAAGATTACTGTAACTATTAAACAGTAACGACATAGTATGGTTCTACTGTTCTGCTCTCAGTTTATAGTGAAGCCTTTATGTTGGTGCATTTTATTCTTTTTTTTTTTATTTACTACAGTTTACAACTATGTTCTGAGGTTTATGCAGTAGCCCTGAGCGGATACGGTAACATTTAACGAATATATTTTATGAATTTAGGATGTAGTTAATGAACATAATGTTTTAGTCGCTTATAAATAAATTTTTTTGAATAAAGATTAAAATCAGTTGAAAACAGATGCTTACAAAACTGACATTATTTCCTACTGAAATGTTGAGATCAAATATTCACAGTAACCTCCTCAGAAGACTTCTTCGCAATGAGCCCCTCTTAATCTGTAATTAGTTCAGTAGTGAAATGCAATAAATTATTTGTATATATATAAAGATTTCACATAAATACGTGAAATAACAGTCAATGATCAAACCACAATATGAAATGAGAAAACAATACTAAGATCTTTCAACCGTAACAAGCGGTCTTCGTCAGAGTTGGGTTTTCGACTCTGACGAAGACCGCTTGTTACGGTTGAGAGATCTTTAGTCTTGTTTTCCCATTTCATATTGTGATTTAATCAGATATATATATAATATATATATATATATATACTTCGAATAAAATGAAAGGTCCGTGTGGACAATAAACACTTTAACACAGAGAAAAGAACACAGAAAGACACTACAGAACTCACTTCGATATTTCGACATCCGTCGTCATCGGGAAGACGACGGATGTCGAAATATCGAAGTGAGTTCTGTAGTGTCTTTCTGTGTTCTTTTCTCTGTGTTAAAGTATATATATATATATATATATATATAATCTACATAAGTTGTCGGGATGTGATATCTGATTGGCTATTTGATGACCGAATGAATGGATTGTTTTGTTGCATGAGTAGAAGGTCCTTGAAGTTCTATTCTTTCCTGCTCTAATGGAATACATCTCTTCTTTGGAGACACCTTTATGAACACAACAAATATTTGAAGGGCTTACACTCCTTCAGTAAGTCAAAGTATTGCTATGTGACATCATCATCTCCTTATATTGAGATCCCTTAATCCGTTTTTGATTAATTCCAGAGACCTGTTGTTACTGCAGTCCTGTTTAGACTGGTTTCTAAGCAATGCATTTCGTCATCCTTATAGCTAATATATGTATGAATATGACTCCTTCTAATAGGCAGTGCTACTCTTACAAACTTTTAACTTTAATTTTTCAAAAGTGATTATTTTATTTTTTATTATATTGTTAGTCTTAAATGCCATTTTTCAATTCTTTATCTATTCATAATGATAGCACTACCTTCTTTAATAAACAAACAGTAGATTTAGTTAAGATTAGAAACTATATTTAACTTTTTTCAACAAGACACAGTTTCTAGAATTGAATCTAACCATGTCAGATTTCATTTATATTGGACTAATAGAAAAATAATGGGAATTCCACTAACGGAAGTAAGCTTTTTATCATCCTGCCTGGTTTATGATGTGCTTATATCTTTTGTGGTAACCATTGTTCCAGTAGAACTGTTCCTTTGATTACATAAAACTCAGAATTCCTTATTGTATAATAGAACAATCATTCTTTCATAAACTTTATGGTTCATCACTGTATTTATCTGACACTCAATCATTTTTAAAAGCAATTATAAAATAATTGAAGTTACTATATTCAAACTCATAATTTATAATAAGTAAAGTAATTTGTTTTATACCGAGCTCTCGATTAATTGAGACATTCTTTGTTTAAAGAAAGTACAATATTGAGATATGTTCAATACTATTTCTGAAACTGGATTTTAGTAACTATAATTCAGTAATGACTCTTTAAGGTATCTTTTTTATAGATAGCTGTTCTTTTCATGAGATTCTCCTTGCTTATGACTAAGCAGTGATTCAGTTGAAATTATGTGTTTACTAATTTTTTTCAAGCTAGATTTTGTTCTTTTCTATGTCAGTTTGTTCTTTGGGTTTAAATATGATTTATTTTTATTTGATTTTTTTGGTTATTCAATTTATACTACCAAATTGATTTAGTTAAAAAGAACACATATTTTATACACAATTGGTTTAGTAATTAAGTAATATAGTTTAAGTTTAGTAATAGTAATTTAATTGACGTTTCTTCACTTACTCTTTACTTTACTCTTTACTTACTTTATGCTCGTGTTTTTTGCATATTGTAATGTGCAAGTATGTGAACTATTTTAGATAAGTGACTAATTTTTTGACTTGTGAGGTCAATTTAGAACAAACTAAACTTATAAGTAGCGGTACCGTTGTATATTATATTTAACCAACATTTCATTAATGCTTTAATTGAATTAATTAAATATTATAAATAAATTTGGCAAAATGCTTGCTTATGATACAGCTATTTTTTTTCTTCGTCATTATTATTCTATCCAGTCACGACCTTAATATCTGTTACTATTTATAAACAAAAACTCAATTAGGATTTAAAATAATGAATGCTGTAAAAATTCATTATATCAGCTTGTTTTGAGGATCTTGAATATTCCTTTTTAACCTTCGCACTTAGCCAGTAATTATCATATTAATTAAGAAGTTAAATTTAGTATTCAACAAGTGTTTTTTTTAAACAACTTATTTTTATTCTTATTTGCTAATGATTTATGGCTCATTTACTTAAAATTAACTTTTAACATTTTTTTTTTTATATTTATAAAAGTATAGAGTTCCAAAATTTTTGATATTTCTAATAAAATTGTTTAAAATAGGTGTTATCTATAGTTATAGCTTAACGGCTCACTATTTCTAAGCATTTATATATGCATGAAACAATAAAAAAAAATCAAGTAAGGCATTTTTTATAGTGTTGATGAATGATAATTTTGAATAATTAATGAAAAAAAAAACGACATTAGGCGGTTTTAAATACGTTTTGCATTCGTGAAGATAAACTTTCAGCTCTTAGGTCATATTATAATAAATTTGAGAATATTGAAAACATCTTTTTTTTTTAAAAGAATAAATTTCAAAATTTTCCTTTACTTTAATAAACTTTTAATGAAGAGACGAGGAAGGAATTCCGGAAACTGGAGAAATTGTGTAAGAAGCAGATACCAGTCAAATATGGCGCGTTATTTAACTATATATGTTTAAATGAAGGACTGCTTCCAACTTTTACAAATGTATATATATATATATATATAATTATACAAAAAACTCAATTATAATAATAATAATAATAATTATTATTATTATTATTAATTTTCTTAATCTATTTATTCTCTATTAGTCCAGTTATACCGTTGACCTTTCAACTCTTTTATTCTAACCGCTTGTTTCTTGTTCATTGACCTTCTCTTTATATTAACCTGTACTATCCTTTTAATCTATTTATAGCAATGACTAAGCATGAGTCATCGATTTTAATTTAACATGTCACTTGGCCAACTCCTTTTCCAGTTGAACCCTGTTAGAAGGAGGTTAGTTCGTAGGATCGAATCTCTCAGTCTTAAGATCGTGAATGCCGAAACTGCGGTTAATTTTAATGATACTTGTTTAAAAGAGGATCTGCTGCCTATTTATACCAATATATACATATATATATATATAACGGGTTACTTGCCGTTGCGTCTACAACGTGCTTGGTCTCCCATTCTCTTTTCTCCTGAAGACGGATTACCCGAAAATTTGAGTCTGTAGGTGTGTTTCCCTACTTTGTGTGTTGCTCTTTGTTAATCTCGAACTCGTGTATATATATATATATATATATAATAATTAAAATAAGCAGTGACACATAAACAGAAACACAACAAAGACTCACTTTTCAATATTTCGACCGTAATGGCCGTCGTCCTCAGGAGAAGAAGTGAATTGACGGAGGGACGACAGTCAACTAAAGAACTCACTGGGTGAGGGCTAAAGCAGTGCTGCCGCAAAGGAGACAAATAAAAAAGGAACTAGGAATTTATTTGTCTCCTTTGCGGCAGCACTGCTTTAGCCCTCACCCAGTGAGTTCTTTAGTTGACTGTCGTCCCTCCGTCAATTCACTTCTTCTCCTGAGGACGACCGCCATTACGGTCGAAATATTGAAAAGTGAGTCTTTGTTGTGTTTCTGTTTATGTGTCACTGCTTATTTTAATTGTTATTTGTCCTGCCGGACCGTTTTTCGTTTATCATGATATATATATATATATATATGAGTTACCTTCCACCCATAATCTTGAACGCACGTACCTCTTCTTCTTCCCTTCTACTCTCTTCATAATGATAAACTTTGGTTCGAAATATCGATCCAGTTGTGTAGCTATTATGGACTAGTATTGCTATCATTGCATTGTTTATATTATAATTATTATTATCTTAGTGTTATTATTAACTAGTGTTATTATCATTATATTACTTCTACTGTGGGTAAAACGATAATAACAAAGTCTCCACACAAAAGAAGTTTTTTTAGTCAAACTTTGCGTTTCAAACACTTCGTGTGTCATCATCAGGTAAACATTCAATGGAAGCAGTAGACAGATAACCGTCTGAGTGAGTCTCTTGAAAACAAAACTTCCTTTGTGTGGAGACTTAGTCGTTTTACCCCAGTATGAGTAAAACCACACAATTACAGATTGCACAACTAATGAGTCATTATAAACATTATATTGCTCTAGTATTATTGGCTTTATTGTTCAATCATCTTCTTATTATTACTGTCAGATATGTAATACCTTATGGAAGGGCAGCACTAACAATAAATGAAAAAAAAATTGAACTAATGTTTGTTTATGTATGTCAGTACTAGGATCTATATATGTTTATTGTACTAAACAAAAACAAATAATCCCCCCTCCCCCTCCCTAAGTCATTGTCAGTTGCTAATAGAAAACAAGGGACTTTTCTTCAAGCACTCTCCTTTCAAATTGATTCTATTATATTCTTCTGAGGCCTCTACTGACCTCTTTTATGCCAACAATAGACTCTTCTTAGAAGCTATCTCCTTGGCAAAGCGATAAGAAATGGCAAATGAGATAGTTCTTTTCTCTTATCAATTCAATGAAGGCGATATTAATAATATCTTCACCATTCTGTTTATTGTAAGTTTTTTTTTTTATATATATATAAAAGTTGATTAAACTAGGAAAATAATGAAATTTATTCCTTAAAAAAATATATTTGCTTTCCTGAGGACGACAGTTAAAAGAGTTGAAATATTGAAACTGATTTTTATTATTTGTTTTCATTTATGTTTCCTTCTGATTTCAAAGTATATGCTTATATAGATATTTGTAAATTTTTGTAGCATCTTGACACAGACATTATTGAAAATGACACCAAATTTAACTGATACCTGTTATGTGTTATTTTATTATTATGTTAACTGATACAAGTTACTTGTTAAGAAACAGGTATCAGCTAAATGTGGTGTCATTTTCAATAATGATTGTATATATATATATATATATATATATATATATATATATGTGTGTAATATGATTTCACATAAACACGTAAAATAATAATCAATGATCAAACCAAGTGTTCAAATCAGTTGGGTTTTTGACTCTGACGAAGACCGCTTGTGACGGTTGAAAGATCTTGCTTTTTTTAAAGAAAATAACACGTTTAAATAATCCATTACTTATAATAAAGACTCATTGTTAGTAAGACTAATAACTTAGTCTTTTTTCCCCATTTCATAATGTGGTTTGAAGAATTGTAATATTGTAATAAATTATATAATTACATATATTAATATCTATTTTATGTATTATTAATTAATGCATATTAATACTTTTAATAATAATAAATACATATTTTATTTATCCATTTGCTAAAGATTAATAGGTATTATTCACTTTCAGTTATTTTTTAAGATATTGCTATTATACAGCTTTTTTAGATCCTAAAATGTTGTTAAACAAAAGACAGAAAATTGAATAGCAGGAAGTAAGGTTTAATGTTATACGAATACTTGAAGAAGATTAAACTGTAAACATAGAATTTTTTTTAAAAGAAAACATAATGCATTATTGTGTACTCATCATGAATCAATGCATACACATTAAATAGCAATTATTTCATAACTGCAGTCCAGTCATAGGAGCTTAAATACAAATAAATAAAACACCCATAAAAATTCCCCCTTACGATCTAAACAGTTATAATCCGGTGAAGTGTTCCTCCCACTCAAACACACACGAAGCAGGATTACCTTTTACGATCATACCATCTGGTACAGTTACGATTTCTTTATATTATGATCGAGAAATACCTCAGTTTAAAGCCTCTGCCATTACATAATAAGTCAATTAATTTAATAAGGGGGAAAAAAATTTCAAAGGTGATATAATAAGAAAACACTTTGCACACATGTTTGCTTGATTCACTAGTTTTCATTCTTTGCTGTTTGGATTAATTAACTCCCGTTAACAATCGGACATATTTGGCAGCGAAAAATCATAAAACGGTTATAAAACCTTTTTTATTTGAAACAAATTTTTAAATGCCAACAATGTCAAGAAGTATATTTGGCATAAAAAAGAAAAGAAAAGAATAATTATCAATTCTTCTAATTATTGATAAGAATGAGTTCCATATCATCTAAAAAAAAAGAAAAAAAAATACAACTTACTTTCAGTTTCATTTAGGATTTACTAAGTAGATTATACATTGCAACTAATCCTCGACTTTATTTTTCCGTTTCGGATCATATTCTCATCGAATATATATATAAAAAGTTTTCACATAAACATGTAAAATAACAATCAATGATCAAACCACCATATGAATGGGAAAACAAGACTAAGATCATTTAACTGTAATAAGCGGTCTTCGTCAGAGTCAAAAACCCAACTGAAACTGAAAAAACAGTTGGGTTTTTGACTCTGACGAAGACCGCTTGTTACGGTTGAAAGATCTTAGTCTTGTTTTCTCATTTCATATTGTGGTTTGAACATTGATATATATATATATATAATATATATATAATATATATATATATATATATATATATATATATCTGTGTATTTTGGGAGCAGACCTTCATTCAAACATGTGTTGTTACAAATTTATCTTACCGGAAAGGTGGAAAGCCATATTCAGAAAGTTTGAAAGGACATATTCGCAAAAGGACAAGAATAAAAATTGACATAATCTTTAACATTATATATATATATATATATAATATATATATAATATAATAAGAAATGACTATAAGAGCACAAGATATTAAACAACGGGTGAAAACACAGAAAAAAACTGACATAACTCACTTCAAATTTCGACATTTGTCGTCATCAGAAGAGAAGTGGTGGGATAGGTGCCGACTCACCTAAAAGCCATTTACGAGAGGCAACCACAAAGGTGAGATAAATTTCAGGTTTCCAGACGATGTCCTTAGAAAGTGCAATTTGTCTAGGCGTGGTATTGAGCTCGCAGAACCGAGATTTAACACACCCCATCAGCTGGATACGTCATCTACTCTCTTGCTTAAATGACATCTTTCAACCCATTTTTATTTGTGATAAACACACTAACATTTTCCCTTATTTTTTTAAAGCTATGAACTACAAAATAGAAATGACCTTTCATTTTATTATTAATAAAAGCACTATTAGTGAGTCTCTGCAAATTATTTTGAGTAAACATTAATTTAAGAAACATTCAATATGAGTGGTTATTATCATTTAAAAGTTGTTCATGGCATAATTTCATCAATGATTACAGAAAGCTTTAATATTTCTTAGTTAAAGTGGCTCTGGAGCAAAGTTTAAAAGCATTACGCAGAAGGCACATCTCTCAGACAAGTCCACCCTGTCCTCGCGGGGCTTCAGGTTTTCCATCGTCTTGTGGAATCAAGTCTTGAATGAGAACCGGTTTTCTGTTCACAATCCTGCTCCCACTGTCTGTGCACATCTTTCTTCGCCGCTCAAATTCATTTGGTATTTCTATTTTACCTGTCAGATTATTATTCCAACCTCTACTGTTATCGGAAACAGTTGTTTTGTTAGTTTGGCCCACGCCAGATAATTAACTTTAAAACTTAATGATTGTAAACATTTGTTATAATTTCATTAAAATTAAATGGCCTTTATCTCTAGTAAATCGTTGATTCTAGTTATATGATAATAAATTATATCAACCCGAAATGTAACCTTTTTAAAATGAAGATACACTGTTCTAATAAACAACGTTACTTTACCGTGCTTGTTAGTCCTCTTGTCATTCCAGAAAGAAGTCACTACAAGTCATTAAAAAAATGTAACCTCTGATAAAGTTCTTTCAACTCGCATGAAGACTTCTTCATTATGAGCTACATAACTTTTTACATAAATACATATCTTTTTATAACGAGTTGTGCTATTTATTTCCGCATACATTTTATTTACTAGGAGTTATATCTGTCTCCTTCATAAAGAGTTCTATTCCTTGTTCCTTGTACATTTTCTTTATTACGAGTTATATATATTTTGTTCAAAACTGCTTAAATTCCTTGTTAAATTCTTTACTACGCGTTAAATCAGTTTTCTTCATATTGAGTTATATTTCTTGTTGCTCGCACATTTTTGTTATTAGTTTCACTTCTATCCAAATTCTTTGATTCCTTATATGATTTTCCGATATTGTTCTAATTTTATCCAAACATCTCGATTTCTTGTAAGATTTCTCGATATGATTCCGATTCCTGTTGGTGCAGTCATTTTATGTTAAAATGTTGACTTTGAAACACATTTACTTTATGTAGCATATAATAATAATTATATGCTAATAATTTGCGAAAACAACTAGCAAATAACAAGCACCATATTGAATCTTCAGTGTTTATTTGAACGTTATAAATTATAATTTTTTTTGAAAACTTGCATTTACCTGTCTACTGAAATTTGGTCAAACAGTGGTTTTAATAATGAAAAAAAATTCTAAAATTTGGTTTGCCTTAAGGTTTAGTTTCATAGGAATATTCATATCATGAAATGTGTACGATTCGGTCATACTTTCCTTTGTACTTGTACTTTCCTTTGTCACAAATAACTAAACGCTAGTAAAATACTGAAAGAGTTATCTTCAAAATAGGGACTAGTATAGCACAATGAGTTATGTGCTTGCATCTGGACTGGTAAGATCAGGGGATTCGATGCCTAGTATGGTTCTCGATTCATTCATGCGGAAAGTGAACAAATCAGAATGAAGATCCCAAGCCTGTACGTTACAGATCCCTAATCTAAATACACTTGAGTTGGCAATGTTGCAGTGCCTTGCACTCAACCACTTTAAGTCCATTTGTCTAAAATTGCATGAGTCATGCTTGTGCATCAAGTCCTCACCCCTACGTTATTAGTTGGAACTTGCTTATTCATTCCTATTCTTTAATATCACCCTTGTCAAATCTTTGATGGTCCTCGAGACCATAAGCGAATAATTGGCCCTTGAAATGATTTAGAGTTTGACACCCTTGCTCTGAGGTGTACAAGCACTACAGCATAAGTTCAGATATTAAACGCTGATGCATTCAGTGCATTTAATGTGGACAGAAAGAATAATATATATATATATATATATATATAAATATATATATAATATAAATTCAAAACGAAGGAAACACAGAAAGACACAGACATAACTCACATCGATATTTCGGCCATCGTCGTCATCAGGAGGTGTGAAGAGCGAAGAGTCCCGCAGGAAGACAGGTCAGCGACTCCTGTCGCTGCCCTGTCTTCCTGCGGGACTCTTCGCTCTTCGCTCTTCGCTCTTCACACCTCCTGATGACGACGATGGCCGAAATATCGATGTGATTATGTCTGTGTCTTTCTGTGTTTCCTTCGTTTTGAATTTATTTTATTTAAAAAAGTCCGCTGGACCGTTTCTTTTAATTGTGTATGTATATATATCAATGATCAAACCACAAACGAAAAGGGAAAAAAAACTTTTCAACTGTAACAAGCGGTCTTCGTCAGAGTCAATAACCCAACTGTGGTTTGATCATTGATTGTTATTTCACGTGTTTATGTGAAATCTTTAAATTATATATATATAATATATGATTAAACCACAATAAGAAAAGGGAAAACAAGACTAAGATCTTTCAACCGTAACAAGCGGTCTTCGTCAGAGTCAAAAACCCAACTGACGGAGACCGCTTGTTACGGTTGAGAGATCTTAGTCTTGTTTTCACTTTTCTTATTGTAGTTTGATCATTGATTGTTATTTCACGTGTTTATGTGAAATCTTTTTATATATAATATATATTTATATATATAAATATATATTAGTGTATATTGGCAGCAGATTTTCTTGTAAACATATTTTATTAAAGTAGACGGCAGTTTCCGCATTTACGACTTTTTTGCTCGTTTTCTCTAGTTTTCTTACTAGTTTTTTTCTGGTAGGGAGTGATTTCATGCAGGAGTTGTCCCAGAGACATCAAAGAAATAATCTTTTAGCTTAATCAATAATATTATATTTTTACACTTACAAGCTTTCGATTTTCTCAGAAATCATCTTCAGGTATATATCATTATTAAACAGATTAAATTCACACAATAAAATTTTCCAAATGTTAAACAGACATTAAAAGGAATAAAAATTTAGATGTTAATAGAACTAGATGAACTTTGTGAAAAAAACTTTGCGGAAGCTGCCGTCTACTTTAATAAATATATATATATAATATTCAGGTAACTCACCACAAATTAGAGAAGATAGTCGCTCTAAGGCCTTTCGTTTTCACGTCGTCAGAGAGTTCTTCTAATTTGTGGTGAGTTACCTGAATATTTATATCACGTGTTATTGTGACAATTTTCTATATATATATATATATATAAATACGGCTTGACACAACCCGTCTATAGGAGGGTTGTAGTGGGCTTCCAGATGCGGCTATAGGGTTTCACGTTAAAAAGCATCGATCTGTTGTGCTTTGCTCAAAGAATGGCTGAAAGGTTGATAGACATGATTACAAATCAAAACAGGTGCAGAAGGAATATTCTTGGTATCAGAATCGTACTCCTAGGATCAATAATCTTAAGTTATTATTAGTCCTTAAAATTAAGTCAATCTCTGGGGGAATAACGAGTACCCCAGGGTTCTTAGTATTAAATGGTTTCCTAGGAGGAATAACTTGTCTTTTAAGTTTACAATTTTAGTTTGATTTCAATTTAGTATTAAGTTTTGTTTATAATGGCACCTAGGTAATTAGTTATTTCTTACCGTCTTTGTTGATTACGACCTTAGGTATTGATGCGTGATTTCATTAGACTTATGCCTAGTATGGTGTGCCCGCCTCCGCGTGTTCCACACCTTGGACTGCCTCAGTTGTTAGACCGAGGGTGACTAAACGACTTCATGTTTTTAACGTCAACCTGTCTTGATTCAAAAAGACTTAGGTGCGCTAAAATCAAAACAGGTAACAGAATACTATTTGAATTCTGAATTTCCCGAAACAGTTTTCCTCTGACTTCCACCAAACCCCTCCAATTTTCCAATCCTTCCCATAAAAAGGATTGTCTCTATCTTCAATCCCTATTTGAATAAACTAACAATAGTGTTTTAGAAAGTCTTTTGATTTATGTTTTCATCATGAATGCATTACTTTCTACTAGCGTTTAAAACCCAATCAGCTAGATCCATTTCAACTTCGTCATTAAAATTTGTCTCATACAATTTTAATAAAATTGAAAAAAAAAAGTGAAAGTAACTAACTATAATTTCAGAAATAATTGCTGTTTCACTAGTAATTACTAATGACATTCCAAATTACCAACCAGCTGGACTCTAATTTTTATTGTGTGGCAATTAATATAGTTTTATTAACAATTAAAGCATAATTTCTTGAACTTTAAATTTTATTTTATGCTAACACTAACAATTGTGAGATATGTTATGATTATATGCTAACATAAAAATATAAGATTTCTCGAGAAATACTTTTTACTAGCCATAACTTGTCAACAAGGAGAGATTTCTTATATTATTTTTTTTATTATATATTAAGACTTTTATTCAGTTATAAATTAAAATGACTAATAAAGAAGATAAATAAATTAAAAGTAACATAGAAAACTCTTCTTTTTCAAAACATATAATACAGTATGAGTACGAATTTTTAAAGGAAGAAGATGTGATGTTGATATAGTAATTTGCAATACGTTATAGTCCCCAATACACTTTTTACATTCAGTAAAATATTAATGCGGGTTAACTACGTATTTAATGTTTCAGAATTAATTTTGTTATGCTCAGGTATATTGTAGCTTTTTACAAGATTAAGACTTCAATAAGAGAAGACTAAATTTTAAAATTTTAAAAAGTTGTATGTCAAATACATACTACCATCTTGCAAGAAGTATAAAACACAGTTTATATTCATGTCTTTTTTTTTTTTGAGGATATAAATATTTTTGAATACATGAAATTCCAGTATTAATGGAGGTTTTATGTGTCTGCATATTAACTGTTTTTATACCTAATCACTTCATGTCGGTTATGTTTGAAATCTGAGACGAGATCAACTTTCTTTGGTGTAAAAATTTTTGAACGAAATAAATAGAAGGACAGATAAAGCGGAGAATGAGTCTGGTGAATTGAAACAGTGTGTGCTACATTCGTTTACGACGTACTTAAAGCGAGTTTACGATGAGAAGGGATAAGAATATGCTTTGGACCAGATAAGGAAGACATATTGTCAGATAGCTTGTGTTCTTGCCAGAGGAAAGTATATAGAGAGCAACTGGCAACGTTTTGTTTAGTTTTCAGTATTTTTTATGGCATTGATAGCATATCAGTGTATTTTATTTTCTGCTTACATATGGTGTTTTATCACCCTGCAAGGCTTTGTTGATCCTTAAGAGCTTTTCGATTTAGAAAAAAAAAAAAAAAAGAAAAGAAATCCCGTTTTATTGCAATGTATGTTTCTTAAGTTGTAAAGTTTTAAAAGTTTTATTCATATATGGTAAATCCGATATTAATTTATATATTAGTAATAATCAAAGCCATCAGTTGTTACAATTCTAAATGTTCAATCTGAAACAATCAAACCTAAAGCAATTCGCAGGATTGAAAGATAAAACCTCCAAGCCTGGTGATAATACTCCACTATCATATCAACCGCCTATCACTATGTTGATCTCAGATAGTTTTGCCTCTTTATCTTTAATGCTTCTATTTTTTCTAAGAAATTGACATTATTGTGTTGGAATCCTGCATATCGGTGGTTTCTAACACCACTATGTTGGACAACAAAGATAAATGTGCCAACTATTCTCTTCATTTATCATTTTATTTAAACAATAAGCTTTAATATACTTGAATCTATATGGTTATTGGGTTACCTGATTGCATCTTGTTGGATTACTAAGACAGTTGTAACAGCAACAATAATTCCAGTTGTAACAAACAAAGAATACTAGTAATCCAGTAATTGTGCAAACACCTACTCATACGTAAATAATTAGTATTTATTTACTAATAAACGGAAATTGGAAATAATATGAAGCATGTGAAAATATTACAATAAACTCCCTCCAAGTAGGAGGAAAAAATCAAAAAAATTAAAAAAAAAATATTTACCTAATAAAACTGGTCTTCACTATTTACATTTCTCATAACTAGTTCTGAAGACGGTACAGTAAGTGTTCAAAAAGGGTAGACTAAAGGACAATACTTTATATTCGGATACTTGTTTGCTTAAATTTTCTAATATAAATCTAATAACAAATCGTGATATAATGTTTTTGAAATAAATTTTTACTAAATGGTTTGCATATATTCTATCAGAATGGAACCATGCTGTTTATTAATCATGATTTACTAGCTTTCTGCAAGTTTCTGATCATGTATCAGTGAGATTGTATTGTAAAAGTATGTAAATAAAGCGTACGCATTGATCTACACCTCTCTAGATATCTGATCCAGATATCAAGGAAGATTGCAGGAGGTTCACTGAACTGTGAAGCTAAGCCTTAACGATATCTGCAATTCTTTTCTTTTCCGTTACTCTGTATTTTACAAAGGATATTTTTACAAAGCATTAAAGAAAAAAAAATTTAATGGTTTCATATATAATAAGAAACATTATTTCTTACGAGTTATATCGTATAGCCTAAAATTGCCTAAAACACGCAATCTACACAGCTTATAAATCCTATTACAAAAACGTATAGCACAATTTGGTAAGGTTACAGTGGCTGTCCCGTGAGAGAATATATATATAGGCCGAAGATGGGCCTTTGTGATACCACACAATGACTATTTACATTGGCATTTGCCTAACTCGTACATGATATCGTAAAGAATCGGGATGAGACTTAACATCCTCTCAGAATGATGAAAGATATATCACAATTACAGAATACGTTTATTCCAAATCAAATCGTATAATTTTTTTTTAAAAAAAATGAAGGTTTCTATAAAAACTTTAAATTTTAATTTTTAACTTAAATAAGTAGTTTACTTATATAACTATTTAGCTATATACTATATAACTAAGTATAACTACTGAGTATAACTACTTAAATAAGTATTTAGTAGTTTCTTAACTAAAATAGTGTAAAATGTCGTCGATTTGAACTTCCAAAAACTTGATAAAGATTTGAAATGTGAACGATATTTTTTTTCGTAAACTAATTTTCTAAAGTCGTTGAGAAAAATACTATTATTTGAAGGAATAGAAATTTGGTAATAAAAGTATGTTATAAAGCATTTAGATGGAAAGCAGCCTGAAGCCACTAAGAAACGTGAGTCAACTTGCTCAAGCAAGTGGTCAGGGTAATGTCCAGTACTAGGTGTTAGTGGGTTTCTCTTTAAACGATCGTCAATTTTGGTTATAAAAATTTTTTTCAATGATCAACCATTTCTAGATTGTTTATACGGATTATGTTTTGAGGTCAAAAAGTTTACTGTTTGTGTTCATTATCATTTAGCTTTAATGTGCCGGTATATATGAAATATAATGTGATGAAGGCATCGCATTCAGCTCAAAATTTTTTTAACTAGTTTTGAATAGAAATGCATAGCTTATAGAGGTATTCTAACTCTATTTGAATAGATTTCGGAAAATGATTGTATTATTCTTTTCTTTTTCCTCATGAGCACTGCTATTAAGAATTTTGTTTGTTTCAAGGATGTTCCATTAGTTTGTATTTCATGCAATTAACATGTTATGGTAATATTTACTTCTACAGTAAAGCTACTTATTTACAAGTCAATATGTATTATAAAGGCGGAGCAGAATGTGTGTGTGTATGAGTCTGTATATCTCACTCTATGTGTGTATGTATGATTGTTGTGTGTGAGTGTGTGTGTGTATGTGTGTGTGTGTGTGTGTGTGTGTGTGTGTATGTGTGTGTATGTGTGTGTCTGTATATGTATGTGTGTGTGTCTATATATGTATATATATATGATCAAACCACAATAAGAAAATGGGAAAACAAGACTAAGATCTTTCAACCGTAACAACCGGTCTTCGTCAGAGTCAAAAACCCGACTCTGCATATCTCACTCTATGTGTGTATGTATGATTGTTGTGTGTGTGTGTGTGATCAAACCCGACATATATATATAACATATATATACATATATGTGTATGTAAAGTATAAAAAAATGACTTATTTTTCTGTTATTAAACTCATTTAATAACATTTAAATATTTTTCGATACAAAAAATTAAACATTAATGCATTTATTTTCCCTTTTAAGACGAAAAATTAATTAATATTATTTCAAATACATAATTTTCTATGGATTTGGAAAAAAATGACATTTTTAATAATAATATGTACTATCAGAAGTTGTTTGCTAAAATTTAGGTCATTTATAATACAAGGCTGCTGATAAAGAACGGACAGGAAGACCTTCCTGGCAATGCTGATAATTACTCTATAG
This sequence comes from Hermatobates lingyangjiaoensis, assembly GCA_026182355.1. NCBI lineage: Eukaryota > Metazoa > Arthropoda > Insecta > Hemiptera > Hermatobatidae > Hermatobates > Hermatobates lingyangjiaoensis. The sequence continues at coordinate 696,061 of JAPFBL010000184.1, read as the reverse complement.
GAAAAGCTTTACACAGATTGCTAAAATTCAAATGGCTACCAGTGAAGCTTACGTATTCAAATGGCTACAATATAAGGGGGGGGACTGTACTCCTAAGCTGAGGCAAAGGTTTCTTTCATAATAGCTTTCTCTCCATAATTCGCGAAATGATACCACATATCCCATTTCATAATGGTGGCAAGATGGACTACGCACCTGCATATCCCATAACCTACTTTACTATCACAACATTGATTATTTATTCATCCATAAATTTACCTATGTACCTATTTACTTATTTATCTATCACAACTATTACATATTCTTCATTGCTTTTTTGAAGATTCTTCTAGACTTTGTAAACTAGTCTTCAAGATAAAAATTTCTTGAAGATTCTTTTAGATAAATTTTCTTAGAACGTATTATTTCTTTTCATATTAATTGTTTCTTAATGCGAGTAAATCGAAATAGGAGCTCAGTCTGGAAAGAAATTAAACTCATTCTGCGCGGTCGTACCTCATTTGAAATACCACTATATTTAATTATTTCTAATAAAATTGCAAATGTTTGTAAGAAATAATTATTGTTATTGGCAATGACGTGTGGGTGAACAGTAAGTATGTTTGGCGTTAGCTCTGGACATTCAATGTACGAATGGTACAGGTGACCCTGGATTTTTCAGATGGGTGATAGGTAATCTTGAGCACGCCGTCCCTCGGAGAGGACGTAAAACTGCAGGTCCAGAGCCTATACGATGTCAGGTCTCGTAAAAGATCCCTAATACTATTAAACGTATAGTGCTGTAAAACTTAGAACTCAAGATGTAAAATCAACCCATTAATTTAGGCTCGCCCATAACTAAAATGGGTGCAAAATAATAAATGAGCCAAACTTTTCGCCTCTAAAACTGCACTAAACGTAAAACTGCACTTTAACAAAGCTGTACTTTTACTCTTCGAAAATAACAACAACAATATTGGTTGTTACTCCAAATTATAAGTAACAATTTATTCTTTTCTTTGTCGAATACAATGTATTTCCGAAAATATGTATTTATGTAATGACGTAAATGAACGTTGTGTGACTTTCATCATTTTTTTTTAACTTTTATTCAGTAATGTGTTATGCCTTGAATAGTGTCTTTATAAATTAAAAATAAATGGTATTTAATGAGTTCCATTAGAGTCTTTAATAAGAGTCGTGACAGTTTTACTAATCCCTCTAGTCTCAAGCGAATAAGCGTTGCTCTTTTCCTATTGTGGTCTGTAAACAATGCCAAGGTATGGGAAATCTTCCCCATCTATGGGAACTTTTTGTTTGCTAGGGGGAACTCTTGACCGACATATCTGGTCGACTCCTGCTGACCGCTGTTTTCACTTGTGGCCCATGATGCTTTTAGGAGGGAAACCGTTTCGCTGAAACGTTAAATCGACCTTCAATTATCAGACTCAGTAAAATTGATGAGAAACTCTACTCATATAATTAACTGTCATAAATTTAAACGGTTTTATAATTAATATTTTGGCGAAATAAAACAAATATTATGAAGTTTTTGTTTAAACATCAACTAGTTTTTAAACAGACTGATTTCAAAAACCCTGACTCTGACAAAGACCGCTTGTTACGGTCGAAAGAACTAAGTCTTTTATTTTCCATTTCATAGGGTTGATCATTGATTGCTGTTTCACGTGTTTATGTGAAAACTTGTATATATATATATTGTAAACAGGAAAACGATCCAAAAGGACAACAAAAGTTTCACGGTAAATCACAAACACAAAGAAACAACACACTTACTGTCTCTAATTTTCGGTTGAACCGTCATCAGGAGAGTTAGGGTAGGGACACCTAGCGCACTTGCAAAGCGATCGTTGGGTCTCCAACTTGCGCATCGCAAGTGCGCTTGGTGTCCCTAACTCAACTCTCCTGATGACGGTTCAACCAAAAATTAGAGACAGTAAGTGTGTTTGCTCCTTTGTTCTGTTTTTGTGATTTACCATGAAACGTGTATATATATATATATATATATGTCAATGATCAATCCACAAAAGATCTTAGTCTTGATTTCCTATTTCATATTGTGGTTTGATCATTGATTGTTATTTCAAGTTTTTATGTGAAATCTTTTTATATATATAATATACGAGTTCACGTAAATTCAAGAAGAGTAACACACAGAATACAGAAAAACACTTACAAATTAAATTTTCGGATAATCCGTCTTCAGGAGAAAAAAGAAAGGGAGACCAAGCACGTCGTATACGCAATGGCAAGTAACCCAATATATATATATATGGAAAGAGAAAAACAGATAATAACACACACAAAAAAGACATTCGACATTCGTCGTCATCGGGCGGAAGAAGTCCCTCTGAGTAGCTGAAGCTAACTGATATATATTTATATATATATGATGAAATCATAATAAGAAAATGGGAAAACAAGACTAAGATCTTTCAACCGTAACAAGCGGTCTTCGTCAGAGTCAAAAACCCAACTGACTTTTCTGACGAAGACCGCTTGTTACGGTTGAAAGATCTTAGTCTTCTTTTCCTATTTTCTTATTGTGGTTTGATCATTGATTGTTATTTCACGTGTTTATATGAAATCTTTATATATATATATATATATAATATATAAAATAAATTCAAAACGAAGGAAACACACAGAAAGACACAGACATAACTCACATCGGTATTTCCACCATCGTCGTCATCAGGAGGTATGTAGAGCGAAGAGTCCCGCAGGAAGGCAGGGTGGTGACTGTCTTCATCGATGACGACGATGGTCGAAAAATCGATGTGAGTTATGTCTATGTCTTTCTGTGTTTTTCCTTCGTTTTGAATTTATTTTATTTAAAAAAGTCCGCTGGACCGTTTCTTTTCCAGAAACTTGGTATATATATATATACCAAGTCACTTCAAGTGCTTGGGTTAATTATCACTATAATGCATAACTATTTGCTATGTGTGAGTCATATGAAAGAGTGAATGCTAGAAGCCAATTAAAGAATGACCTAATTAAGAGAAGCGATGTTTTGTAGTTAAGATGGTCAGACTGATTAGAGGAAGGGTGAGCAGGAAGAGATAAAAAAGAGAAAGAAGATAAAGTAGGGAAGGCGATATGGAACTAATTGAGGAGTGAAGTACAAGAGATAGAGGGTGACAGGACATGTTGAGCCTGCCGTGATGGATCGCTACCTCCCCACCGTCACCCCCTCAGGTCTAACACTTTCTTTAATTAATCATCCTCTTGCTCGAGTCACATTTATCAAAAAGGAAGAGGGGGAGGGGGGAGTCTAGGAAAGCAGCAGTCTTGACCAATCATGGCTCTAATCATTCCAAAGGCTCTTTGCTTATGGCTTTTTACTCTTGTAAACTCTATTAATATAAATATATCTCTAATATATGCGTAATCTAGATTTGGAAAAGAGAAACTAAAACCCTTGAGCAATTAAAAGCCTTCATCAATATCTTGAAGGGATGAAAAATGAGGATCCTAGCTAGGTGGAACTCTTTAAATTTCTTTTTACTTTTTATTAAAATGACAATAACACACTGATTTCTTCTTCTAGTTAATATATATATATATAGATTCTGATAAGTATCAAATCCAAATGATATTATGAAAAATAACGCGTTATAGATATAAAATAAAATTTGTTAATAGGACTCGGTGAGTTCTTCAGCTTGAAATTAAACTCTCATACTAACGTTCCTAGTTTTATTTAAAACCTTTTTCATAAGCCTACAAAACAGTGAAAATATAAAAAAAATAATACAATCATTCACAAATCAAACATACATAAAAAGTGTAACAAGTTACAAATAAGAAAATACAATAGAATTTTGACAATAGGTTAGTGAAAGAATTTACAGAAATAAGTTTTTAAATGGTTGTATTATTTTTTTATATTTCCTCTGTTTTGTAAGCCTATTAAAAATGTTTTAAATAAAAACAAATACTTTGGAAATGAGTGTTCAATTTGAATCTGAAGAACTGTCGGAGTCCTGGCAAAAAATTTTATTTTGTTTCTACTTCATGGTCGATACTTTTATCATATATATATATATATATACAATTAATTTGTTTGCCAAATTTTCTATGGATGATTTTTCGATTTAGCTTCTCGAGTTTTCTGATCTCACACTTCTATTCATTTTAATGAAGGTCTGCTACCTAATTACACTAATATATATATATACATATATATATATAAAGATTTCACATAAACACGTGAAATAATCAATGATCAAACTCCAATATGAAATGTTGGGTTTTTGACTCTGACGAAGACGACTTGTTACTGTTGAAAGATGTTAGTCTTGTTTTCCCATTATATATATATATATATTATATAACATAATGTTTATTATATAATAGTGTCAAATTAACACTGACAAAAACCACTCGTTTTGGTAGAAAGATATTAGTCAATTTTTGGATTTGTTACTGTGGTTAAACGATTTTTATTTCAGGTGTTTAAGAAAAACATAAACATTTTCTACTTTTCGATTAGGGCAGTGGTCAGGAGATAAAAAAAGAGAAACCTTCTCGGTTTAAACCAAAATTTATAGACTAAAAGTTTGTCTTTTCCATTTAGGGATGAATCTTTGATTATATTGAACTTTAGTTGTACGTATCGTGTTTTTTTACCCTTAATGATTTAGCCCAAGAATAGTATAGAAAAACATTGTCAAGGAATCACTTCAATATTTTTATATTCGTCCAAATAACGGGGAGATATTCATGACTTGAAGAGTGCAACCCCAAGATTCTTTCTTTTACCTTTTGACAGAAAATTGTGAAAATTGAAGTATGTCACTGCATTTAACTTTTTATGTTTGGTTGATAGCGCTATAACAAGAAGTGACATCTCAATGGTATACTTAAAAAAGGGAATGCTCTAGTTTTGAGGATAGAAAAATATTTTTGAATAATTTGGATGAAATTTAAAGTGTTCTTTGAATAAGACTGTCAACTACGAATAAAAGGTTGCTACAAGTAGCCAACGAAAGTTGAAAGTTTCTCTGTAGACAGCAATTACTGGAAACAATAGGCCTTCTGGGACTAATAGAATCACGTATGTTTAAAAGGCTTATCAATCATAGAGAGAAAATAAAAAAAAAGTGGACAGCGGAGTTAAGTATCAATAGGGTGTGTTGGGAACAAAGTCAGTAAAACGAGAAAAGAGCTGGAATAAGTGAGAGAGGCGTAAGACAGCTTTCTATTTATATGTCTGCCATCTGGTTTGATTTGATCCTACTACTCTTTATTATTTATTTACATTACTCAATAGGTAAAGGCATTTATTTAACGAACTAGTTTTAGTGTTGGAGCAAACAAGGGCCCCTCAGTGAAAAATATCAACACTGTTGTTCCAAAGAAAGAACTTTGATTGCATAAGATACATTCAGATCATATGTATTATTCAGCTAATTAAAATTCTGAGAGTATAGTTTTATGATAAAGTTACATATAACATATGTATATTGCTTATGAAGCATTCTTAACAGGGTCTAGGGTAGCCCAGTGGCTTAAATGCTCGCTTCTGGACTTGTAGATCCGGAGTTTGATCCCCACTGTGGTGGTCCTTGATTTATTCACACATGATGTTAAAGACATCTAATTACGCCATCCCTCTACATGAAGTTAAACTTTGTGACAAGTAGTCACTATTTAACAAGTACGATGTCAGGTACTTGTTAAAGTTGATACCCACTTTGGCCCTAGGTTTATTAAAGCGGGAGCTGAAAGAAATCAGTTCATGTCGTCCCTCTTTTACAAGTTAAGCATGGCGACAAGTAGTCACTATTTAACAAGTACGATGTCAGGTGCTTGTTAAAGTTGATACCCACTTTGGCCCTAGGTTTATTAAAGCGGGAGCTGAAAGAAATCTGTTCATGTCGTCCCTCTTTAACAAGTTAAACATGGCGAAAAGTACTCCCTATTTAACAAGTACGTCGTCAGGTACTTGTTAAAGTTGATACCCACTTTGGCCCTAGGTTTATTAAAGCGGGAGCTGAAAGAAATCAGTTCATGTCGTCCCTCTTTAACAAATTAAACATGGCGACAAGTACTCCCTATTTAACAAGTACGTCGTCAGGTACTTGTTAAAGATCGTTACTCTTGATACACTTGTGTTAAACAACATATAAGATGCCCAATGTAGAATGTTAATTGTGTGGTCTCAATGTAGGACCTTTAGCCTATGTATGTTCTCTCGTGGGACACGAGAGCACGTCTTATTATCACGGATTATTAGTTAATTGCATTATTAATTAGTTACATGGATTATTAATCATGACACGGATTATCCCTAAGCTATATTACTATTTCTCACTCAGCTTACAGGTTAAGTATTCATAAATACCACTTCTGAACAGTATGTGACTTCACACAATTTAAATCAACAACTAATTTTCTAAATTCAACAATAACAGTTTTGAATGAATTATTGCGGATTATTTAAATTGGACAGCTAAATACTTCTATATTTGTTACTAGATGAACTAATTCTTTAATTAACTTTTTTGTTGACACTACTAGCAATTTCCTTATCTGATTTACAATAAAATTATTAAAATTTAAGAATTTGAAGGGTAAAAAATAACTGATTCTCAATAATTGTTAAAATTCCTAATAATTAATTAAACTGCTGAAAGGAAAAGATGTATTTCACTTTTATTACACAAAAATATAATATTTTTAATATAAATATAGTTAATATTATATTGATATTTATATAGCTTCTGGACGACTGATATTTCAAATTCACCGAAGGGGTTCTTGAGGATTTCGGTCATAAACATACAACTCCTGATTTTAAGCCGACGTTTCGCCAAAAGTTGTTTTGCATTTTCAAGGCTAAAAAATAATTTATTAACGACATAAGTAAAGCAAGTTTCTTTAAGTGTTATCTTTTAAGTAACTTGCTTTACTACTTATGTTGATAATAAAATATTTTTTAGCCTTGATAATCCTCAAGAACCCCTTGGTGACTTTGTTAATAGTATAATTATTGATAATTTTTTTTTTCAAAGTTATAGTGGAAGTTATTTTCTATAGAAGCTGACAATAAGCTAATGTATGCATGCTTTGTGTAATCTGGGAAGAAATGATTATGAGTCTGAAGCATTCTGTTTTGTTCTTGCTTGAATCTCCAGTGAATAGGAATTGCCTCTTTCCTAACTAAGAGAGTGAGCGAGCGAGAGTGATGTTCTATTCATTCTTCCATTGTTGTGCAAGCTCCATTGAATTAAACATGTCTCCCCTTGACTTCTTACATACCGGCCTCTTCTTCAATAGCTCCGATCTAGCTTATATTTACATTATATATATATATAAATTTACAGCAAACATGTTAAATAAAAATCAACATCAAAACCAAAGTAAAGAAGTCTGCTTTCTACATTTCTTACTGTGGTTCACATGATGTATACCATATATATATAAAGATTTCACATAAACACGTGAAATAACAATCAATGATCAAACCACAATAAGAAAAAGGGAAAACAAGAGCAAGATCTTTCAACCGTAACAAGCGGTCTTCGTCAGAGTCAAAAACCCAACTGACTCAGTTATCTTAGTCTTGTTTTCCCTTTTTCTTATTGTGGTTTGATCATTGATATCTATATATATATATATATATATATATATATTGTATTAGGTAGGTTTTGTTTTTGAGGGCTAGGTCATATAAAAGAAAATAAACTTCTTCTTAGGCCAACGTTTCGATGTATTTGTATATCATCTTCAGGACTAAAGTTGGAATAATACTAACTATAATACTTTTGACAAAAAAATTTACAAAAGTCCTGAAGATGATTTACAAATACATCGAAACGTTAGCCTTGGAAGTTTATTTTCTTTATTTGACCTAGCCCTCAAAAAAAAACCCCCTATCTAATACAATTGAATAGAAGAGGTCAAGAACAATTTTTTGAGTATATATATATATATTTTATCTCTTATTTCTTATCTCTCCTGAAGACGGTTCAACCGAAAATTAGAGACAGTAAGTGTGTGTTTTTAATTTCTCTACGTTTCTTTATGTACATTGAACTATATATATATATATATATTATATATATAAACTTTAACAAATAGTAAAGAACACAGAAAGTCACTACAGAACTCAATTTGATATTTCGACATCTGTCGTCATCGGGAAGAAGTGCGAAGTACTCGCGTTAAGAATCAAACTGCTACTGGCCTCCAGAAACATGAATTTTTATTTCACTATATATTATATACATATACCAATATACGAAAATGGTTTTCCGTTTCAATAAAAAAATATTCTTGTTGGGTTACACATTATAAAAATAAATTATAAAAAAAAAAATTACACATTATAATTTCAATATGTATAAATTAAATTGATAGAATGAAAACACATACCATATACCAGAAACACATACCATATACCATAAACACATACCATATACCATAAACCTCATTCCTATATTTCGGTTATGATGATGGTGATGATACTTATATAAATAATTAAATGAAACGGTTTGGCAAACTAAATAAACTAAACTCACAGAAAGAACACACATAAAAGAAATCACAAAAACTCACCACCATATTCTGACTGGCAAGTCATGAGCTAAGAAAGATTTGAGTTGTTCTGATCTCACCTGTTTTCTGTTAAAGTCTCCTTTAATTTATTATTATTTAAATTTCTGATTACTAATTATATAAAACCCATTTTTAAACAAACTTGTTTAAATATCAAAATATAATTTATCTATTAAATGTTTTTATAATTAAAAAAAAATAAACAAATAATCCTAAACGTAATTGTATCAATAATTTTAAAATACATCAAGTGTTTATACAGTTTGAACAATATTCATTTCTATTGATTTGTTTGGTTTTTATCATTAATACTAATATAGTTTATACTAATATACTAAGATAATTATAATAATACTAAGATACTCTAATAGTGGAACATTTGAATTAGAGAAAAATAAACAATGATTCTGTATGGAATATCAATATGTGACATGAAGTTACATAAGTGAGTAGATTTACGTACTTAGTTACCTAAGACGACATGCATGGGAGGTTTCCACTTTGGACACTGGTAAATGACAGGTGTCACAGGACTTCCGTCTACGTGCTCTATAACTACAATGAAGAGTCAGACCTCTTGATTGACTCCGTGTCTTATAGCTTTCCTTTCTTTTCTATTTTTTTTTTCTTTTTTATTAACCTTCTTAAACGTTAAACTTATATGATTGGAATCTATAAGCAAGGTTGTTCACTTTCTTCTATTTGTTTCCAAGTAGCATTAGTAACAACTCGATTGTAATGCTTACTTCCTTAACTCTGCTTGACCTAGAAATAAAACATCTACATTCTTTTCTGATCTATTTCTTGTATATAACTTTTGTTTGATTATGTTCATGTATGTGAAGCTTCAAATCATTGCTGAAGTATGACGTAAAAACATAATTATTTAAAACATTTTGTTTATATATATATATATATATATAAATATATATATATATCAATGATCAAACCACAATATGAAATGGGGAAACAAGACTAAGATCTTTCGACCGTAACAAGCATCTTTGTCACTGTCAAAAACCCCAAAATAAGTTATATATACATGAGTTGCAGTTTTCTTCTCAATGCGAGTACTTCGCACTTCTTCCTGATGACGACGGATGTAAAAATATCGAATGAATTCTGTAGTAACTCTCTCTGTTCTTTTCTATGTGTTAAAGTTTATATATATATTATATATATATATATATATATACCATGATAAACGAAAAACGGTCCGGCAGGACAGATAACAATTAAAATAAGCAGTGACACATAAACCGAAACACAACAAAGACTCAAGTTGACTGTCGTCCCTCTGTCAATTCACTTCTTCTCCTGAGGACGACCGCCATTACGGTCGAAATATTGAAAAGTGAGTCTTTGTTGTCTTTCAGTTTATGTGTCACTGCTTATTTTAATTGTTATATATATATATATATATATATATATATATATATATAATATACTATATAAACTATATATACATATATATTTCACTTTATAAAACGAAACACGATCCTAAGTGTGCACAATACGAGTTCAAAATTCAAGAAGAGTAGCACACAGAGTAAGGAAACACACTTACAGAAGTAACCGTTACTTACCGTTGGGTCTACAACGTGCTTAGTCTTCATTTCTCTTTTCTCCTGAAGACGGATTACCCGAAAATTTGAGTCTGTAAGTGTGTTTCCTTACTCTGTGTGTTACTCTTCTTGAATTTTGAACTCGTATATATACATATATATTGTGAGATTGTGAATTGTGAGACATTCACAGTTGACTGTCACAACACATTACTCTGTAATCCACAGGTGGGAGTAGATTATACTAAATAATAACTAAATTTAGATAAAGATGTTAAAAATGTATTCTATTAAGCATTTTTGTTCGGTATAATCACCTCCGTCTTTCGACTACAAAGGAATGTGTTGTGATAGTAAATAGTGAATGCCTCTTTCTAACTTAATTTTGTTATTACAGCCAACCCAGCAAAAAGTTATCTGATTTAAAAGCTGCTGCAAAATTAATACTATTTGTTTGAGAGATTTACTTCCTACTTATACTTATATATCTATATATAATATTAAGAAGGATTAATCCGTTTAAAAAAAAAAAAACAAAAATCATATAAGGAAAATAAGAGAAACAAATACAAAACTTACCACGATATTTCGGCAAAGCAATAAAAAAAAAGATTTTTCGCAAAAAAAAATATATTCAGTGTTTTTAATGAAGGGGGGCGGATAAGGTGATTTATGCATCTGTGATTGTCCATTGTTTGAATCTGAAAGAAATAGATTGCGATATCTCCAAGGATCAGTAAGTTTATAGAATATACTCTATAGCGCTGTTGGCGTTAAAATAAAAAAAAAAATATCCGGCCATTGATTTAGTCAAAAGGTGTGGGTAGACGTTTTTGGCGATTCTGATTGGTGATAGGCCAGAGGGTTGGGTGTTGTGAATAAGTAATCAGCTTCAAGTGGGGGGGTTACGTGATGTTGGGATTTTTTGGGCGAAGTCAAAGGTCCCTCCAAGGTCGGGTTCACTCGGCACTTTTGGGTAGAAACACTACTCTTTTGGCTAAGTGTTTAGTAATCACTGGTAATGTTGACCTGCCCAAGCCAGTACACTTCACCATACTAGTGATAGTTCAGTCCACACATATCAACAATCCATCTTCTTAAGCCTAAAGAAATCCTAAAAGAAAAAAAAAGATTTATCCATAACAAAGAATATCAAGCTGGTCTCAAGGCAGCTCTGTTGTCTGTTGTTATATATTAACCAATAACAACACAGTAATACTTAGCTCACGCTGAAGGCTAATTTCAATTTACGTCTCTCTAAAGATCGGCGTAAGGTATTTTCTGAAAACATTACTGAAAAATGCTATGGGTCTTTACATAAATCTTAAATTCTTTTACTGTTTCAATATTCCGTCTATAACTATTTAACTTTTTTTCTTTTTTTTTTGAAGTGGGATGATGAGACAATTATATAAAGAACAGAATGATAATGTTAAAGAAACAATAACAAATTACTGTTATAGTATTTAAACTAATTCCTTATCTTGATACTAATGATTACAGGAAATTAATATGCCATGATAAAAATCTTTTTTTTTTTCAAATATTTGGTTACGTTTCTAATAACTATGTTTTTTCATCAACTAAATATTTATCCTGAACAGGACGATGCATGTAAATTTTCCTCGGTTTTTGAACTTTTTTGTTCTCAAACAATATCGTTCTTAACAAATTTAAGTTCATTTCTGACCAGTGAATATTAGTTAATACAGCGTGATGTATGTCAGAATATGAGGAGAAAATATTTATCATTTCACGGTGATGTATGCTGAGATAAGTAATTGTACTCGTATATGAGCAGAGCATATTTGTCATTTCTTGGTGATGTATGTTTATATAGGTAATAAAAATATGAGCAGAAAATATTTATCGTTTCACGGTGATGTATGCTGAGATAAGAAATTGTACTCGTATATGAGCAGGATGTATGCTGAAAAAAGAAATTGTACTCGTATATGAGCAGGGCATATTTGTCATTTCTCGGTGATGCATGTTTATATAGGTAATAAAAATATGAGCAGAAAATATTTATCGTTTCATGGTGATGTATGCTCAGATAGGTAATTCTATATGAGCAGGGCATATTTGTCATTTCTTGGTGATGCATGTTTATATAGGTAATAAAAATATGAGCAGAAAATATTTATCGTTTCACGGTGATGTATGCTCAGATAGGTAATTCTATATGAGCAGGGCATATATGTAACTTCTCGGTGATGTATGTTTATATAGATAATAAAAATATGAGCAGAAAATATTTATCATTTCACGGTGATGTATGCTGAGATAAGAAATTGTACTCGTATATGAGCAGGATGTATGCTGAAAAAAGAAATTGTACTCGTATATGAGCAGGGCATATTTGTCATTTCTCGGTGATGCATGTTTATATAGGTAATAAAAATATGAGCAGAAAATATTTATCGTTTCACGGTGATGTATGCTCAGATAGGTAATTCTATATGAGCAGGGCATATTTGTCATTTCTCGGTGATGTATGTCTATATAGGTTATAAAAATATGAGCCGAAAATATTTATCATTTGATGGTGATGTATGCTCAGATAGGTAACTGTATATGTCATTTCTCAGCATGTTTGTCTAGCTAGTTCATTAGATATGAGTAGTGCGTTTTAAATATTTTTCGTCGATAGTTGTCTACATAGGTTATGAAAGTATGACTAATGCATATATATCATTTCTAAGTGATGATTGCTAGATGATAGTTTAAAAAACGTTCCCTTCATAGTTAAACTCTCGATTATATTTGTCTGTATATGTGATGAATGATTTGTCTCCCCAGTTAACAAAGTTTGACAGAGCAAATGACGACTGTCCAAACTTGGAATGCATTGTAATGAGAGCTAACGAATTATACAGTACTGTATAAACGTAATAACCTGAGTTGTCTATTCTTTTTAAATTCACATCTCGCACAATAATCAAAAGAAATAACTTCGACTGCCTTCGTGTTAAAAAATATACTCTTTAAACCTAATTTAAGGTAATTTTGTTTTTATTTACACTCATCCACTCTTTCAAGATTTCTCAATTTGTCTCAACAACAAAGAAAATCACTTAAAAATCCATTCAAATCCCTTCCTTATCTTGCTTATAATTGAACCGATTTCATTATTCCAGAGGGATTTTGTAACACAGTCTTTAGTGTTTTTCTTCTAAGTGATTTACTTTCACCTGATTTTCTTAATAGCCCTATTACTTCGTCAAGGAAGAGTTATTTTAGTAATACCTGACTCCATTTGTTAAACAAAACCTCCTATAACCTACACTGAAAGCTGCAATTACAAATAGAGCTGAAAAAGTTTGAAAATAATATTATCAGATTACAATTATACATTATAATTGTATTAGTGAATAAATAAATATACAAAATGTACCAATAATTTTATACAGAATGTGAAAAATTTTAATTGGCTTCTTTTTGTTTTATTGATATTGGTCAATTATTAAAATATCGCCGACTTTGTTTTCAGCTTAGATACACATTTTTATATTAGTTGAGGAATTTTTGTTTAAGTAAAGAACACATGCGGTGGAAACGTAAAAGCCTAAAGGAATGGAGGGTAACTGTACATGCCAGTAGTATAGTTGAAGTAAGCACAACGACCTCTGACAACCGCGGAAATAATCGCACACATCCCAGATATCAGAGGAACTTTAGTCTAGTTTGCTTTTTATGTACTTAAACACATAATCACACCCATATATACATACTTTTATAAATTAAACATTTATTAAAGTTAACAGTACTATATTACACATATAAGACTAATAAATTAATTATAATTATTATTAAATAATTTTATTAATACCTTATGGAACAATTTTAATTCTTAAACTACAAATTACTTAAAATGCATTCAATATAAATATTCAAGTATCTCACCACAAATGGTAGGAGATAATCGCCTTTCTTGTATCACGCTGTCGAGACTAAGACAATATCATTGGGAGCAGGTTATATATAAATATATGTACTAATATATATTTATATATCTTTTTGTATGTATTAGTAAATAATAGTTATATGTATATATATATATATATATATATATATTCAATGATTAGACCACAATATGAAATGAGAAAAAAAAGACTAAGATCTTTCAACCGTAACTAGTGGTATATGTATATATATTCAATGATTATACCACAATATGAAATGGGAAAAAAAGACTAAGGTCAGTAACTAGCGGTCTTCGTCAGAGTCAAAAATCCACCTGACGAAGACTGGTTATTAAAAGATCTTAGTCTTTTTTTCCCATTTCAAATTGTAGTTTAATCATTGATTGTTATTTCACGAGTTTATGTGAAATCTTGTATCTATATATATATTCATGTGAATGAATTTCAAAAATTACGTCTTCACATAAAAAAGAAGTTTAATATAAAAACTAACAACTCGTTCCAAACACTTAGTGTTCTTCTTTAGCTTTACATCTAAAAAGCTCTTATTTTCTTTAAGCTCACAGATATGTATAGTTTTTTTTATGTAAACCCGAGAAGACAAAGTGTTCAAAACGAGTAGTTAGTTTTTATATTAAACTCCTTTTTTATGTGGGGATGTCGTAATTTTTGAAATTTACTCACATGAATACATATATATACATAATTTCAAATAAACACGTGAAATAACAATCAATGATCAAACCAGAAAGAAAACAAACATTTCAGGGTAAACTATTGGTGGACAGTAAATAGATGCACACACTTAGTTCCTAATTTTCGGTTTAACCATCATCAGGAGAGAAGTGATTGTGGTTACTAGAAGTATTCGTGATATAGCCGAAAGGCTGGGTACACGCTCTAATATCAAAACAGGTTACTAGAAGTAATTCCGTGGTATGATTTGAAAAAATCCAGGTACACGGCAATAGATCAAAACAGGTTACTAGAAGTAAAACAACGATTGGAGACTCCAATAGTTCCTTTGCCAGTGCACTTGGTATCCCAATCACATCACTGTGATGATTAAACAGAAAATTAGAGACTGTAATAACCGATGAAATTATACACATAAAAAAAATGCCAAACACTTGTAACTCTAGATCCATTATAGAAAAGTTCACTCATATTTATACTAATATTCTTTCGCTGCCCTATTCTAGTAACATTAATTACGTCAGTGTAACCTGAAAAGTTGATATAACCTTACCTTATCTGCAACCTTCAAATACATACAGGCCGCCATTAAAATGTGTTGAAAAATTCATTATTGTAGTATTAGTTGTTTTTATAACAAAATTCAACGAAGATAGAAATCCCTACACATTCGTACATCATAGATTGTAAAATAAATAGGAAATTTACGTATTTTGGTATGTTAACTTAATTTATATTAAAGTTGGAGTTATTATTGTTTGCCATAATACTAGGAGTAAAATTGCATGATTTTGAAAATATTGTAGCCTGATCTTGTTTTGTAGCCCTGAAGATGATGTAAAAAACATCGAAACGTTGGCAAAATTAAGTATTTCAATTTAAAGACCTAGCCCTCAAAATACAAACTTAATACTTTGTTATATACATATATAATGTTAAGTAAAACATTAACGAAGTCAATGACAGTATCAAATAGTGTTATAAACAGAAGATAAAATAATTAGTTTTGATTATTATAAATAAACGTTAAGAATACTTAATTAGAACCATTTTAATCCTTTAAACTAAAATCAAATTAGTTTAAGTTCCTTTAATATAGGTTTACATTTATTAAAAATATCGAAGGAATTTATTTAATAATAACGGAAGTTATTAGAAAATAGTATTAGTAATATGTTCAAGTGAATCATTTTATTTTTGCTGGTCATTGAGAGATGAGTATTTTGTTAGGCTGGTAAGAAGGAAGGTTATTAGAAAGGTAGCAGTCATGCTTATGACAGAGTTTGTGAATGATTCTTTAGTTCTACAGTTGTTTACTATCTAGTTGTTTACACTTAGCAGGAAGGAATAAGCAAAGTCTTTGTTAAAAAACAGCGCGTTTTCAATACCCATTGTTTCTCTTCAAGTTTACTTGCTTGTAGTAATATGAACTGTTTTTATTTCTACATTTTCAATACCTGATTTTAAAACGCGTTGTATCGTTGATAAAACTTTATTTTATGCTTTTACTTTGTTCATAATTGCCAAGTAATTGTGAATTACACTTTGTTTTTAATATAGTGTTTATGTTATATTATGTTAACATAATATAGCATTTTTTCGTTTTTTAAAGCTAGATTGATCCGTATGCGATACAAAATTCTTTAATACTAATTTAAAATTATAAAAATATCCGTCGCAAAATTCGTAGTTAATAATTAATAGTTTTATAAATAGTTTAATAAAACTATTTAGCTTATGCTATTTTAGTTATTAATAAAACACAAACTCATTTATTTGTTATTAATTATTGATGATTGAATTATTTTCAACTGCTTAATCGAGTTAGATTCTTTCAATTCAACTGGCTGTGCAAAATAGCGTGTTTATGGTAATTATAGATCGAATGAACATGAAAAGGTTTAATGGACAAGTAGATCGAGGGTTCAATACCCGCTCTGGCCCTCAATTTATTCATTTTGCTCCCGTCGGTCCCGAGCCTATCCGATGTCAGGTACTCGTTACAGATCTCTTCTCTAAATACACTTGGGTTAAGCAAAATTTAAGACTCCCAATGTAGAATCAACAGGCAATATGGCTTGCCCTTTACTAAAATGGGTGCCTAATAATAAATGAGCCACAACTTCCGCCCCCCTAGAGCACAGCACTAAAAGGTGAAATCTTTGTAAGTGTGCGTTGGAAAGCGCAACACTTATTGTTTCTTTGCTTATAGTTAGAGGGTAGAAAGAACAAAATTACATTCTTCTCGTTTCTGAATTCTTACCGTATATTGTTAAATTTTAAGAACAATACATGCTTGAAATATGTTGTTTTGTTATTTTTAACAAAAAGGAAACAACTTCATAACAGCTTAACTTGTAAAAGAAATAGAACTCCATTGCCGCAAAACTGGTTTCTCTTATGATTTTACTATTAAAATTTAAAATCACGAATAAATACGATATAATGAATGATTGTATAATAAGTAAGAATGATAGATATCCTTTTTAAAAGGTTTTTGTTATTTTAGAAAGTGTAAAGAAGAAATACTGAGTTTTATTTTGTTACTTTGTGCTAATGAGTCTTAAAGAGTTATTTTATTTTACTGTTTTTTTTTAAAGAAGCAGTCGTTAGAGTCATATGTTCTGATTTTTTATAAAAGTATATTGTAAATTTGTAGTTGGGTTTCGGAGCTAATGCCAAAGTAAGAGCCAGCTAACATGAGATTATGGCTTACTTCAAGCCATACATTTTTTTCTAAAAAAACCTTACTCATGAACTAAACAAAAAAAAACATAGGTTTTGAACCGAAATTTTCATTTGTGTTTTCCAAAACAATTAATTTCGAAAATCAACACCCAGAAAGACACACAAAAGGGAATGTTACTCATCGTATCTATACTGAGGATACATACTTCACTATTCTTTACAGAAAAATATTTAGAACATAAAATTATTCTTTTTCGAAATTTGTTAAAAATAATATATCTTAAAACTGACAAAGTATTTTACTGCTTTGCCTTTGCTTGAAAACGCCTTACGACATGTTAATTCTATTTAATTTGCTATGAGTCATTTTTTTATTGCTTGAAGATAAAAATTAAGTTCGTCATAAATTAGTTTTAATTACAATAACTAAAATAATAGAGGTCAGATATATTATATTATTGATAAATATATATAAGTAAGGAAAATCCGCTATGTATTTGCTACTGGGATAGAAGAAGCATGACGGTGGCAAAAAAATAAATTGACTAGCGGGAAAGGTCAAAAAGTTAATAAACATGACACCCATCTGCTAAATGCTTAGTTATCCCAGGTGTTTACAATTTAAAAAAAAAACCCCTTGCGTCGGGTAGTTAAGAAAATTCCTCTGTTAATTTTTCCCCTGCTATTTTGTTTTAACCAACTTTATTGCCTTCCTTGTTAGGTTTGTCAGTAATCTTTAAACAATTAGAATGTTTATCATCATATATGTTTTTATTGATCTTTTTTTAAATTATGGTTTAGCTAAATGTCTTAAGTGTTTCATAAAGGACATAAAAAAGTATGCAGGTAGCTTACTATCAATTAAATAGGGCGTATCACTCTTGATAGGTGAATGTTATATCTCATCTACTTGGTTAAAATATCTTGTAAAAGTACTTGATGGCATTAAAATTTGTAATTTTGTTTTTTTATTGTCCCCCACTCTTGGTTGATGAGACAGTTTGTTAGCACGCTGGCAAACAAGCTTCCCATCTTCATCATTGCAAGAAACAAATATTACTAAATTTATTTTATTTCAACTCTTTAGATATGCAATCATCTATTGTGTGGTATTTATACATAATTAGAAACACTAAGTCTTCACACAAAAGATTTTATCAAACGTTTCGAACGCTTATCGTTCATCGTCAAGTCACATCACCTTACTGAGGAAGATCTAACTTGATGATAAACACTAAGTATTCGAAATCCGTTAACTTTTGAGATAAAATTTGTTGTGTGCAGACTTAGGGTTTCTTCCTCTTTCTAGATATTCCTTTATTCTATATTTATTTTAAATATTTATATCAGTTTTAATGTATTAATATATTTTATATTAATATTTGATTATTATTATTATTTTATATTTTAGTACCTCCATTTTAACAAAAATTACAGTTTATCATAAAAGAAATATGAGATTCACCGTTTTTGTCATTATTAAAGACAGTCTGGATTGATTATTCTTGATAATTTAATGTTGGGTTTTTTAAAGCTAGATTGATCCGTGTGGGATACAGAATTCTGTGATGCTAATTTAAAATTTTAAAAATATCCATCACAAAATTCTTAAATATTACTACTAAATGTTGGAATAACTTTAATTTTTTTTTGTTAAAAATTCTGAAATAGTGACTACTCGAAATATACAAAATTTAAATAGATTCAAAACATGAAAGAGTTCGTTAGAACAACATGTCAAACGATAACAAGAAAAGAACACGTCCAAACAAAACACAATTCACTTCAATATATCGACCTCGTCGTCATGAGGAGAAGAAGAAGAAGTCAGGCAGAAATTGCTGTTTGCCATTCGAGTAGAACTCCTCTTCTCGATGACCATGAGGTCGAAATATTAAAGTCAGTTGTTTTGTTCTTTTCTTGTAATCGTTTGATAAAAGCTAAATAGTAAGGATATTTAATTTCAGTAACCACATAGATAACACATTGCGTAAGCACATATTTGGTTTTTTTTTAAAAAAAAAATAAATGAAACTAAGAATTTTGAAATAAAATGTTGGATGTGGAAAGACATTATTGTCAATAATAGCTGTAGAATTTGGTCCCATTAAGTCAGCATTTGCGCCGGACTCTGTTAAGAAACGTCTTTCCTCTCCCAACCTCGCCAGCGAAACAATAAACACAACATAATAGATGGGGAGTTTTTGTTTTTAAAAAGCTATCTTCAGAGAAGAGGCACCTTGTTTCTAAGGTTAATTATGAGGGTTTCTTTTTGTACCTGCTTCCCCGGGGCCTTCTCTCCCGTTGCTACTTTCTGTTTTATTCTCTATATTTCTACAAAACATAACTTGAAAAATAGAAAAAAAAAGCATTTTATGTTTAGAAATTAATAAACATAAACATGCAGATTCACTTTTAATAGAATATTTTGAAAAATGTCGCATTATAATACCGTAACTTCAATTACACTTCCTTGACAAACATTCTATACCTATTTATTTGTTATTTGTACCTTTGTAAGGTTTTGGATTTAATAAAATTGCAATTAGACCTGCTGATTTTAATTAATATATGTTATACTGAATATTGTGAAGTTTGAGCTTTATAATGTTAACGACAGAGGTTTGATATTATATTTTCGATTGTAGATAAATGTTAACAACTACTATCATGGATCGTTGAAATTCCGTCAAAAAGGACGCATATTTTATTATTTCTATTATCAAGTTTGGCATAAGCCCTATCCTTTAAGGTAGCTGATTCTCTCTTTCTCCCTTTTCCCTCTCACTTTCACTCTATCTATCTCAGTATACTCCCTCTTCTAAAAGAAGAGAAACATGGTAATATGTTTCTCTTCCCTCACTATATCTTTCCCTCTCCGTTGTCTTTAGCTTTTTCTCCATCTCTATCTCTCCCTATCTGTTTACTTCAATTTCTCTCTTTTAACTTTATCACTCTGCCTTCTTCCTCATAATCATATCTTCAATAGTTGCGATTGAAGATGGACAACATCCGAAAGTTGTTGTCTATTGAAATAGATACAATAATAGGCTTTATTTTTCTAGGGAAGAAAGATTTTTTTTTAAATCCTCGTGACATTTGAATTGAAATGAAGAACCTGACGGTTTCAACATCAGATGAAATAACTCAGGTGTGAGACCATTAAGGACTGAAGAGCAAAAGGTCTCTGGTTCAATTTAGAGTTTCAGTGAAGTTATATTAACCATTTGATTGTCGACTCACGTATTTTGCAAAAATATATTCATGAATGTAAATAACATCTTTTGATTTCTATTTTCACTACGTGCTCACCTCTGGACTGGTAGATAATCAACTGGTCTTTTCTTACTGCCTTATATATATATATAGTATTTACAAGGTAAGACTGACTTACCTTGCTCTGTCTTGTGTTCCCTTTCCTTGGACTTTGCACCCAAGTCTGAATCTATCTCCACTTATACCTCTTGCCTTTTCATTAGATGGTGTTATAGAAAAATGTCTGAGTATATGATGGACAGTAGAATTCAACAAATCAAGTTTAATGGTATTTTCATTTCATTTGCTAAGTAATTTTCAACATGATAAATTTTTTGCCCGAGCTCATACCTATAATCGTTATTAATAATGATAACAATTGTCTTGTATATTAACACTGTAGTAACTACTTACGTGTGTCACGCCCAAATCTAACCGATGTTACCTGAATAAACCTAATCGTAACATGAGAGTGGTCGAAGTTTAACTAGTGGGGCCTAAGTATCAATCAATTACCAATAATGAAACAAAATTATTTAGAAATTTATTTAAAAGAATTGAATTGGTCTAATGAGTTAAGATGATAAGTTAAAAGAATAAAATTGCTGAATATAAAAAGTTAATCCCAATCAAACATATATTACTTTCTGATGCATCCATAGTGTCATGGATAGTTATGGAACAACGTGTTTGACTAATCAAACAAAACATCAGTTGTTAACGAGTTTGATATTGTGTTTACTTAAAATAAGGTTGAGTGTAGGCTACTCCAGAATTTTTTATTTCAATTTTTATTCCTGTTCGAATTGAATATATTATAGGTAAGACAGTACAGCGTCTGTCGGGACAGTTATTATATTAATAACTAAATATCAAATTAAATTTAGCTAAAGTTAACTCGACATGCACTGATTGCTAAACGTTGTGAAGTTTGCTAGGTCCGCTAGTTAATAATAACTATAGAATCAATGAGTGTCTCAGGTTGAATAATCCCCTTAAGATTTTCTTCTGAACCTTATATTTGGCTTTTATGTTTGGCAAATATTTGTTTAATTTAAAATTTTTATGAAATAAACACTAGGTTTATTTTAAGCTTGTATTACTGAGTATTTCCGAATTTGTAGAGTTAGGGTCAATGGTCAGCTAGCCATGCACAACAAGGCGCTTGCCGAAATATTGTACAAACATCTTGGTCTTTCACCACTTCTTTTAAAGATATATTTCTTGAAAGCACTTAAGTTGTTAGGTATGACAACTGCTTCCAGACCATAGCCAATCCCTGTCAGTCAAATGTTTTATTAAGTGTCAAGCCTTACTACCTGCTGTTCGCCTAAGTGCCACGGCAATCACCTCTTAATCCCGCTCTCAAGGACTTGGGCTGTTGACACCTTTTTCCAGTAGAGACGATTTGTCAATCCTTCTGGCCATGAACACATACACTTTCTCTAACACTGCAATTTATATAATTCAACAGGAAAACTTTTCATTACTATCATATCAGGCTCAGATATATATTTATCATAATTATTTTAGAAGTATGTTTACTCTAATAGCATGTTACAGACAATTAGTGACCATTATCAATGATATATAAGCCGAATTATTATCAAACAGCAGTTTTTTTGTTAAAAATTTTAGTCCTACTTCTTCATGTCTAAATGTGGTTTAGACGTTGATTTTTATTTCACATGTTAACTGTAAAATTGTGTTAAATATATATATATTGAAAACGTCAATTTCAAAGAAATGAAAAAAAAATGGCTAAGATCTCTCAACCGTGACAAGTGGTCTCCGTCAGAGTCACTTGGGATTTGACTCTGACGAAGACCGCTTGTTACGGTTGAAAGATGGTAGGTAGTCTTTTTTCTCATTTCTTTTGTGGCTTAGACATCGATTGTTACTTCACTTATTTCTTTATGAAATCTTGCTGTATATACAATAATAGTTATATATTGCAAATTGTTAAGTTTTTTTTAATTTTATCTTTTTGTTTTGTGTTTTTTTTTTAGTATTGTTAATTGCTTATTTTAATTCTTTTTTTTTCCTGACGGATTTTCCTGAAATTAGAGTTATTAAGTGTGTTTTTTTTTCTTTTAGAATTTATTTTTCTTCGTGTTTGAACTTTTGTATGTAAATTATTTTCTTGATCACAAGAAATTAAACAAGCAAAAAAAAAAATTGTTCCTGAGGCTTGGTAGAATGTTAGGTTAACTCAGTGGCTATGTGCTCGCCTCTTGGGGTGGTAGATCCGGTGTTCACTACCCAGTCTGGCACTCGATTTATTCAAATGGGATGTGAAATAAATCTGTGCAAGTCGACCCTCGGAGAGGTTGTTAAGCCGTCGGTCCCGAGTCTGTACGATGTCAGTTACTCGTTTAAGATACTGAATCACTGATACTCACAGTGATCCTCTGGTGGAGACCACTTAGTTTGGTTGGAATATATTATTCATGTTTCTGATTTTCCTTCTGTAGTTTTTGATCCACTATTTGGTATACATGGTGTAAAAGGAGTGTGATCTAAAGGTTGAGGTAGCCAAGGCCTGCTTAAGGACTGTTTGCCGCTCTTAAGAAAAGCGTAATTGAAGTTAAGGGGAAGAGTCTTTTTTCCTTTTTTTTTTTTGCGTGGTTTGATGAGGAAGGCCCCTCTCTCTACGTGCCTTCTAGACGCACGTGAAAGGTGGTGGCCGCAGTGTACCCGCTAGTCCAAGCCTTCTCCCTCCCTCATCTCCCGCTAGTTATCTCCGCAGCTCCGGTGACAAAAACTCCTTCGCCCGACATCCGATATCCTATTAAAACTGTTCTCTTGACGTCACCTTCCATTCCAGTAGCGAAAACCACTTCCTAAAACCACCTTTCTCTCTAAATCCAGATACTCTACTGCCTTTTTTTTTTTCAGCACCACTCGCACTTCAGAAAATAACTTTAAATGGTAGAAGTACCATAATTACCTAAACTGAATTTACAACCTCAATTAAATAGTGCTATGTTCAGATGTTTCATTACCGTTAACATCACCTCATTTGCGATATATGTAACATAATTTTGATTTCTAAGAAAAGTAATAATTGCAAAAATCCAGGAATAAAACTTTTATCACACGACAATATTTTGCTATAAGTGCGACTACTCTTAAGTTTCAACTATCAACAATCTATAGAAAGTTTAAGTTAAATATCATTTACTAATCATACCAACATACATTTTTCTATATGCGCCGCTTATTTTGAAAGTGGCCTAATTCCATTTATGTTAAAATCGAGATATTTAAGGGTTTGCGTTTTACAAAATTTAAAAATATTGTCATTTTATTTATCAACTAATTTTTGTTATAAAAATTCTTAGTAATTTTAAATAAATTTTGTACAATTTGCTGCAAAAGGTAAAGATAACGTAAAAATGTAATTATTTAAATAGCTAGTTAAATTTTTTTGGAAAATGGAATTAGGCCACTTTCAAAATAAACGGCTCATATACGAGGTGTGAACAAAAAGTGACTTTCTGAGGTGACTTTGAATTTCTCACGTTGCTCTGTACACTTAATTTCAAATTTTTCTTCTTGTTGTGTTGGTACGCTTGTCACGATCATATATTCATAGTTTTGACTACATAGCATGCGTTGTTTTTATGTAAGAGGATAGACGAGGTTAACGAAGTTAGACGCCTGTTTGCATGTTCAGCGTTTGTTTTTTGCCGTTGAAAACATTTGAGCAGTAAGTTTGTATTAATTTTTGTGTAGAAAAGAAGTATTAAGTGCTAGAAAAAACACTTGAAATGCTGGCAATGGAGCACGGGGAGTCAAGTTGAGAAAAAAGAAATGTTTATAAATGGTATAACTTATAAAAAGTTTTTCGCAAACGCGAGTCTAACCTTTATGCCTCTAACATAAAAACAACATGTGCTATGCATTCAAAACTGTGAACGTGTCGACTGTACCAACACAATGATCAAAAATTTGAAATTGTGATGTATAGAGCCGCGAAATTGAAAAGTCTCCTTACTTTTTGTTCACATTTCGTACATCGAGCAGTAATTTGAAGGTTAATTGGGATCAGCCATTGTAGTTTGTTTATAGATATCCTATGTGATTAGTAAATAATGTAACTTAACGTGTCTGTAGTTTACTTAAGGCTGTAGCTTAAGTAAAGGATGGTTACATGGAATACTAAAAATATATAAATATTATTATATTAGTTCATTTAGGATCTAAAGACGTATTCATTAAGTCATAATATAGAAGTTCTCAAACCAAACGGTTGTTCTAAAAAAAAAACTGTATAACGGTTTTAGATTAGATTAAGGTAGCTGTTTGAAAGAGAACACATGTATGACATAAGTTTATGATAATGAGAACCTATTTATTCTTCATTATGACTCATAAACATACCTAAACAAGTTCTCTGTTGTTAAGAGATCTTTAAAAAGGTTTTAACCTATAGATTTCTGATTGATGGCTTTATTTTTCTTTCTAAAGAAATGTCTGTCTTACAATTTCAAATTTAAAAAAAAAAAAAATATGGGCAATTCTGAAACATGTGAAACGATGAGGATTAGTCCCAAAAATATTAAATACCAATTACGAATGCATTTATAACTACGTTTGTAGTTATTACTGGTCAGTAATCCAGTTAAAAACATTATACTTAGGATTCACATCCAAACTGATGTTTTTAACTAGTCATACAATGACTCAATATGGTGATACAATTCAAAACATCTTCAAATAATCCATCCAGATCCTCTGATTAGGCCAATTACTAGTCAAAATATCTAAATTTTCAATTTTTATATATCCATTCATAATTTTTTGTTAATATGGTGTGTATTTATTATAAATCATAATTTATATATATTTTTTTTTGTTTCAGGTATGTATACTGTACATTCAATCAAGCTTACTTGTAAGTAATTTAACAATTTATATATAGTAAGAATAATATTATTTTGTTTTTCCTGTTATTTAACACCAATAGAATGTTGAGTACAAATTTAAAAGTAAATAACTGAATTGATTGTTAGTCATAATATATATATATATATATATGAAACCACAATATGAAATGGGAAAACAAGACTAAGATCTTTCAACCGTAACAAGCGGTCTTTTTTATTTCATGTGTTTATGTGAAATCTTTTTTTATATACATACATATATATATATATATATATATATATATTCTGTAGTTACACAGTAAAGATACTCTGTAAAGATACAGAGTACTCTTACAGTCTCTAATTTTCTAATTAGGTTGGACACATTAGTTTTCTAACAGGTTGGAGACACTGTCGCTACGCAAGTGCGCTTGATGTCCCTATTTCTACTCTCCTGATGACGGTTCTACCGTCAATTAGAGACTGTAAGTAAGTGTAATTATTATTATTATTACAACATTACAGTTAGACTGTATGTGTTCATATCTTTACTCAATATCTATAGTTTACTGTGAAACGTTTGTTGTACTTTGTGGGTCGTTTTCCTGCTGATTATATATATTTGCATAGTTGGGAAGCACCCCTTCTTTTATACATGTTTTGTTGAATGACCTTTGTACAATAACATGAATATATATTGACCATCTTTCAAGTTTTCTCATACTTGTTTTGAATCTTTCCGCTACTAAAAACAATAGTTCTCTATATTAATTATTATTTCCAACTGACATGTTTCGGTCTCTTTGACCGTGATCAGAGTTATACATTTTTAAAAGACTATTACTGTTGATTACCGATATACATTACTTAAATTAACACCAAAACAATTAGAAATAATTCTAACTCCAAAACCTGCTTCAAGCAAAAAGTATATCTTGGTGTAAATGTATTTTCTGGTATATAAAAACAATACCAGAACATTTATTATACTTTACCTTACTATAGACTTTTAAATTTGATTTATCAGTGTGTATTTTACTTCATTTTGTAAATTTTTTTAGCAAAGAAATGTTTTTTTCGTAGGAAAACTTAGTGATCTACAAAGTTCAGTATTCAAGCACGTTCATTCCTCTTCTGTTTATTAAAACATAGTGTTCAATGTGTAGTAAATATTACTGTTTTCATTTATAATGACATTTATATTTAAGTCAGGTTATACGTGGTATTCAAATCAGGGGTACAAACGACGGTTTTAATGTTTCTTGTGATACCTCCCGATAGGAAATCCTTAATTATCTTTATTGCTGGATCGTTATTTATTCAAATTACAATATTTCTTAGAACTGTACAATGTATAATCTCCGATCTAGACGTAAGTGCAAGATTCTCGTCACTCATCAGGAAAAGTCCACAGTCGTTTGCTAAAATCGACTTGTTTTGGCTTAATGAAAGCAGAAAGCACGCTAACCTTTCAAGCACACTGGAATCTTTATGATTATATTATATAAAAATATTTTTATCTAGTATTGCATAGGTAGTAGTTAAACATAACATTACCAAGGGGGTTAACAACTTTGATTTTTTGGAGGCATTGTGAAATCCATAAAAGGAAAATATATGCTTTTCCTTATCAAACTCGACAGGTTTTCTTTCTTTAACGGTCCAATTATACACTTATAGTTCATTTACTATCATATTTCTAGCTTTATTATTTTATGACTGACAACAATCAATAGCTTTTGATTAGAAGCAATCAAAAGCTATTATTAATACGATAATCAAATGCCGAATGGCCTTGTAAATGATTGTCACTCATTAAAAATCGCCAGCATAGATAATACTTCTATTGAGATATGAAACATTATTGGCTAACTCACTGTATGACAGGAGTGGAAAAAAAAGCAGCTACCTCAACCATTGAGCTACCTCAACCATTCTTTAGGACTTTCATGTAATTTCTTCATAAATGATTGTTTATGATTAAGTACTTCATTCGCTATCGCTTATGTTTCTGAAAGTGCTAATTATTTGTACCTAAATTCTGTATTACAAATAGTACCATATAATTTAAATTAATAGTAGTTGTATAATATAATTGGTATTATAGTACTAGGATAAGACATAAACTCTATGTTTGCTGTATTTCAAGAAGATAATAATGTCGTAATAGTCTCTCCCTTCCTCCCTTCCAGTGCAGAGCCTTGTTTTCCGTATGCCCCGTCATTGGTATTGTCCTCGTGGTGGCTGTTTTTTGCTGTAATCCCTTTAGTCGCCGTGTGAGAAGCAGTATCTTCTCGGGAGTGTGCCTAAAAAGCTTCAAGAGAGCGCTAGTCTCCAACCCTTACCATTCGGAAAGTCCATGAGCTGAACATGGCTAGTGGACCTTATTACCACCATGGTAATAGGTGGTAATTACCACCATTAGAGTTGTCACTCTAAAAGTCAGCTCGGGTCCCAGCAAAATGGGCATTCCCTTTTGGGTTACGACTGAAACCTTTTGGATACTCTTGTTGGGTAGTCCTTAAACTGAATGGATTAATAGGGAAT
Source organism: Hermatobates lingyangjiaoensis (assembly GCA_026182355.1). Taxonomy (NCBI): domain Eukaryota; kingdom Metazoa; phylum Arthropoda; class Insecta; order Hemiptera; family Hermatobatidae; genus Hermatobates; species Hermatobates lingyangjiaoensis. The sequence goes on along the minus strand of JAPFBL010000184.1, from coordinate 667,945 downwards.
TTCAAAAATTACGTCTTCACACAAAAAGGCTATATGTCAAAACTAACAACGCGTTTCGAACATTTAGTGTTCTTCCTTAGGTTTACTTCTAAAATTCATACATATTTATATGCTTTAAGAACTTAAAAGTTCTTAAACGTTCGATTGAATTTGTTATATTGAATACAATGTATGATTGTTGATTTACAGTATTGAAGTTTGTAAATAAAGGAAATAATGCGTAAATTGACTTCATTAATAGTCGGAATTTCATAAATATGTCTCTACACAAAAAAGAGTTTAATATGAAAACTAACAATGCGTTTTGATATTTAAACTCTTTTTTGTGTGAAGACGTAATTTTTAAAATTCCCCAGTATGAGTAAATACCATATTATAACAGATGGCACAAGTAAAATCCTAGACTTAATTAAACTTTCAAACCTAATTAACAACTCCATTAGATCAGTTTAGCATTCATATATTCTAATCAATTTCAAATAATTGATTTTGATGTTCTCAAAGCTCATAGATATACATGTTTTTTTTTAGATGTAAACTTGAAGAAGAACACTAAGTGCTCCAAACGCATTGTTAGTTTTGTTGTTCAATTTTTTTTTTTTTATAGTAGAGACGTAATTTTTGAAGATCCCCATCATAAGTAAATACCACACTGTAACAGATTACACAAGTAATGAATGGATTAAAAATAGATCCTGGCCACTTAATAGCCACTTCCTTACCTTTGCGAATTTACTTTGCCAAAGAACTATGCAAATTTGCTTTTGCTGATTTCTTTGTATAGAATGATAATTTCTTTTTTTGTACATCATCGCATTTTTATCTTGATAATAATTTTGATAATAACATAATATTTATTACTATCAAATTGTTATTTTTTGCTAAGAAACAAATCGTTGCTTGAACTGATAGCAGTATTAAAGGAAGAGGCAGGTTTAATGTTTAGTTTCGATGTTCAACTTGTTCAACTTAGTGAGTAGGGGAGGCTGTGTTAATTTGAGGTCTTATATCAGATTACAGTATGACCGTAATCATAGGTTGAGCATACCCAATTTTAAAACAGAGATAGGTAGCCCGCATGAGGAGGCAACAGTCTCCTTCAGCTTCACTGAATTTACACAAAAAACTTAATTCTTTTTTTTTTTTGTTTTTGTTTGAAACATAATATTTACATTTTACTGACTTCTTTACGATTAATTACTATGTAAATTACTTACAAATATATCGTAAATCATTAAAAAGGATTAACACACGAAAGTCCTAAGAACTTTTTCTTTTCTTTTACTATTTATATTGGAGATTTCCTTGATTATAGAGTCACGTGTGCAGAATTAGCAAATAAAGGTGGCAGGAGAACAACAAATGACAATCAATCATGTAACAATAACAATAATTAATTAAAAACTAATAACAATTTAATTGAATAAGTTATTATCACTTAATAAATGAAGTATGTTTATTACAATATAAAGCCTATATCTACATTTATAGATAAAATCATATACAAACACTTACTATATATTTACCGAAATTTTGAAAACTGATAGTAATTTGCAGTGGAAATGGACTTTATTTAAAAAATATATATTAAACCAATGGAATATGTTTTATCACTATTTAATAACTAATTATTTGATATTTCTTTAATTACTAATACTTTTGTCTATTACACACCAGTTTTTTAAACTTTTGACTTGGAAGAATCCCATTCCGTGCTTATTGAATGCCATTTAAATAAGGCAGAATTACAACAATTTTAATCAAATCTTTTGGACAGATTTTTGTGAAATCACTAATTTTTTTAATCTGAAGTATCTCTTTGGAAAGTGTAATATTGTTTGCTGAACTTGCTTTGGTGTATCTCAAGTATAATATGTGATGATAGTCTAAATTTTTAAGATATCCAACTCTGACAAACACACAGATACATGCAAACATTTGGATCGATTCGAGAAATCTATTTTATTAGACTCAGTGGCTTTAAAATATGATTTTTAGTTCAAATCTTGATATCAACAATTTTGTCTTAAACAGTGTCATACTTCTCATTTCATGTAGAGAACAAATGAAAGAAATAATGACGAAAATAAAAGTCAATATAAATAATAAAAGCAAGTCATGTATATCAAGGTTATATAATCGTGAAAAGACCATAGAGAAACAGCAACAAATCTTACATCAATATTTCGACCAAATTATGCTTTGATAGCAGAGTTTATGATTCTATTTGTCATGTAAGCAGAGCTTTTTTTTCTCTTGATGACAACTTGATTGGAATATTGAAGTAGGTTTTGCTATTGTTTCTCCGTATTCGTTTCTCTTAATCATTTGATCAGTTGTCCTACGAACTGTTTCTTGTTTTTTAATTTTATATCTTCTTCGGTATTCAGAAGAAGGTATTCAGAAACCTTGAAAAACTAGTGAAGAAAATGACATCAGCGAAATACGGTCAGCTGTTCAACGAAATATGCTTAAAAGAAGGACTGCTTCCAAATTTTACAAATATATATATATATATATATATATATATATAGTTAAATAACGCCCCATAGTTGGCTTGAATCCGATTCTTGCTTAATTTCTTCAATTTCTGAAATTGGAGATTAGAAGAATAAATACAAGCCAAATATATGTTTAAATGAAGGACTGCTTGCAAAATATCAAAGAAGATTAAGTCCTCTTCTGTTCAAAATCGAAGAACAGTAACACACAGAGTAAAGAAGCACACTTACAGACTCAAAGTTTTGGGCAATCCGTTTTTCTTTTTTTTCAAAAGAAAAAAAGGAAAACCAAGCACATTGTTGACGCAACGACAAGTAACAGACCCGGCAACCCTATATAATTTAAATTCAACATTTTCTTATCTAAATTACATGTATTCTGCAATATTTTTCTTCATTGAGGTTTAATCCAGCGTCAAACACTTGTTAAAAAACACCTTTCGTCTATATTTATAGTCATCTTCAGGGCTACAAATGTTGACGTAAAGTTGGCTTAAAGGTGTTTTATGGATATCTCTTTGACACTGCACCAAACCTTGATAAAGCAAAAAGTGTATATTCTAAATTATTGTGATTTAATGTACCCTAAATTATTATTATACAAATTGCATTAACAGGTAAGTTGACTGTAATAGTATTGAAGAAAGGTACTTGATGACAAGTCTATTGTTAGAAAGGTAAGAAAATGTAGCGGTATAGTGAATTATGAAGGAGAATGATTGCGGCTACTACCTACGAACTACTATCCAGGGGCTGCCCTCTTGAGTCGGCAGCCTAAGGCTATTTATTGCAAAATATTTGCAATCGGTATTATGTTCCAGATAAATGTTTCTCGTACTCTGTTTAAACCTCATTATTTTCTAAAAAAAAAATTTAGTTATTTAATAATTAATTATTTCCATTTTATATCATATGAAAACATTTTTCCAAAGGTAAAATTATCTGAATAATGAAATCATTACTCATTAGGATTCGTAAATTAATGTTAACATACAACAGGATTGGAGCATAAATGAAATAATTCCACTTCTCAAAAAAATGGCTGATCATAATTTTCCAACTATGTCATAATTTTTTTTACACAATTATATTTTTCAGAGAAAAATTATCTGTTGATGTTTATTGGCTTATCAACAGTTATTATAATAAAATCTTAGTTCATTGGTCTGATTTATAAAAAGAGATGACAGTCAACTTGAACAGTTATGGAAAGTTATGATAAGTTATGGAAAACAAAAAATATTCGGTTGTTTTTGGTTGATATCTCAGAAGGTTCTTACTAGGCGATAATTTATATTTATGATTTTGTGAAAATTGCACTGAGTGTTTGGAAAAATTTGTATTCTGATTACTTAATGATTGCATCTGTGTTAGTATGTTCTATTCGTTGTAAGATTTCTTTTGTTATGTTGTAAGATTTAGCTTGCTGTTAGAATAGCCCATAGGCTTGCGTACTCGCCTCTGGACTGATTGATTTCGAGTTCGATTCTCTCTTTAGCCTCGATTTCTTTACGCGGAATGTGAGAGGAAGTTAATCCGTCACGTCCCTCTTAAAGGAAGTTAAGTTAACAGTAGCGATCCTTTATGTTGTCAGATATTTCTTAAAGATCATTACTCTAAATAGACTTGAGATATAGAGCTTCCAATATAGAATGAAGTCGGTAATGCGGCTCACCCATTACATATATGGGTGTCAAGTAATAAATGAGCCACAATTTCCACCCCTATAGAATAACACTAAAAGGTTTAAGTCCATAAGTGAGAGCATTGGTAAAGATTTGTATTTTCTTTAATTGTGTAGTTTTATAAGAAGAAATCCTTCAAACTTTTACAAATATATATATAAATATATAACTAAAAAAATGATAGATCGGGATGGGTCAGTTTCTTCCACTTTCAATTCAAACTCTCATTGCCAACGTTTTGATTTTATTTAAAATCTTTCTCCAAAGGCTTACAAACAGAGGAAAACAAGAATTTGAATTAAAATTTAAAGTGGAAGAAACTGACCGCATCCCGATCTATCATTTTTTAGTTGTATATCTGTCACACGGTCGAGAATTTATTAGTGTTTATAAATATATATATATATATATATATATATTTGTAAATATATATAAAGTTCAATATTGATAAAGAAACAAATATACATAACAAAGACACATTACAGTCTCTAATTTTCAGTTTCTCTCTCTTATCTCTGCTGATAATGGTTCAAACCGAAAATTAGAAACATAAAATGTGTGTTTTTTTTATTTTAGAACCCAGAAAAACATTACAAAACTCACTTCAATATTTCGACATCAATCGTCATCAGGAAGAAGTACGATGTACTTGAGACGAGAAACAAAATGCAACTAACCCCAGAGGACATGTATATATATGAGTAGCAGTTTGCTTCTCAACGCAAATACTTCGCACTTTTTCCTGATGACGACGGATGTCGAAATATCGATGTGAGTTCTGTAGTGACTTTCTGTGTACTTTCCTATGTGTTAAAGTTTATATATATATATCCAACCATCTGCAACAATGCCCTTGGTTTCCTTGTCGTATCTCACTTGACGGTTCAAACCAAAATTTAGAGAATTTTGAGCGAATTTTTTAATTTATAAATTTTCTTTGTATATATTGAACTTTATGTAATACATAAAAATTTTGCAAGAAAAAAGACAAGCTAAACAATCTGTAAAAGGTATCGTAAAATATACGAGGATAACATCCAGTTAAGGTCCTCGGCAGAATGTCATCGTGAATAATGATTATTATCGGCACTGATCGAAGACCATTAGCGTCTCTTTAGGGTTTTCACAGAACGCTTATTTATTGTAATTTCTCTATAACATTTAAAATTTGTCTCTTATATAGCATTGCGTTAGATGAGAAGAGGTTACGTATACTAGCGCTTTGCTAAGATTATGTGACTCAATCTAATCCCATGGTCTGTAGTCTTCTATTATTTTATATTGAGGCAGTCATGCAACATTGCATGTGCAATGCAAATTGAAGTGCCCAATGGTCAAATTATAAATTTTATAACGCCAGTATGTCTATTTCAACACTATATTAGATATTTCTTACCGCGATATACTCAGTGGAAGCTCAGTGTTTGAGGCAGTATAACAAAATTATAGCCTTATTCGCAAAAATATATATATTCGTAAATTTTGGTAGCAGTCTTTCTTTAAGACATACATTATTGAAAATAACACCAAATTTATCAGATAGCTGTTTCTTAAAAACTTTCTCTATATTTCCTATAGTCAACATGTTTCAATGGTGTATGATCACCATTCATCTTCAGGACATGCATAACTTCATGGGAGAGTTTATCGTTTATATAAGCAAAGTGAACTTCGGGGAGGGAGTTGTTTTTTTTAAGTTCTAAATAAGCTGTTTGATAATTCTGTGGGGTGAGTATCGTCGCGGATTGAGATGATCTCTTGAAACAAGGCGATTATAGAAGAAATGCTTTACTGCTTAGACGAAGTAACGAGCGTGTTATTTAGAAACATAGAAGAGCTTGTAATAAAACAATAATCGCCTACATTTGGTGTTATTTTCTTATTGTGGTTTGATCACTGATTGTTATTTCACGTGTTTATGTGAAATCTTTATATATATATATATATATATTATATATATAACTTCATTTCGCAATAAACACGTGAAACCGCTTGTTGCAGTTGAGAGATCTTGGTCTTTTTTTCCCCATTTCTTCTTGTCGTTTAAATATTATTTATAAATAGTTCACACAGGAAAGAGAAAAACAAATAAAAACGCACACAAAAAAGACTGACAACGATATTTAGACACTCGTCGTCATCGGGTAGAAGTAGTCCCTTTGAGTAGCTGAAGCTAACTGATATATATATATATATATATAGATATATATCAAAACCCCTACTATTATTAAGTATACTTAATAATACCAATACATTAATAAGTATTAAGTGTTCTACTCTTGTAATCATTTGATATGTTGTCTTAATGGACCAAGTTTTTAACAACTTACATGTAGCTACCCTTAACTAAATGGGTACCAAATAACAAATATGTTAAACTAGGTTTAATATGTTGAATACTGCTTGTTAGACATTCTTAGATTCTATTTAACACTAAAAATAAAAGCGCTGAAAAAATACTGAAAAAAATGCTAAAAATAAAAATCAATGACATGGGTATTGAGTTCAAAATGGTTTTGATATGAACACTGTACATTTGACTGTTGATGACGAATTTTTGAAAAAGAAAAATAAGTGTATTTATGAAGTAGTTCGCGTATCTCTGATATTCATGGTATCAGATATGCTTACTTATTTATTATGAATACTTATACATTTTCAATGATTTAGGAAATATATTTGTTAACATTTTGTATCAGTTTGAAATTTAGATAAATACTGGTATTTACTGAAGTGATATAATGATAATATATATTTAAGTTAAAAACTGCATTACTTGCTTAAGATAAATGCTTTTTTTTTTTTGGTTTTGAAGGGTTTAATGTGTTTCTGTAGTTATAGTTGAGTGGATTTTGAAACCGGGTCAGCTTAGAGACTGTGTTTGAGCAGATAAAGCAGTTCAGAGGAAGTTGGCTCCGGTAACTTCCTGCTAGGTGGAAACGAACTTCCGTTGACAATTAGAGGGTACCATCGGAACGAGAATGAAAGGGGTCTCTCGTCAACAAAGGTTTCCGGAATCAGAGAATTTGATTGAGTTTTGTTTGAAAAGAAAAAAAAAAAACTTGATTTTTAGCAATGTCAAATGCTTTGATGTAGTGAATGTTGCTAAAATCTGATTTAGTGATTGAATTTCTCTCACATTCTCTCTTGAGATCAAATGACACCACGTTAATATCATCATTCATTGAATTATCATAAAATAAATTATGGTAGCCTTTCTTTTATTGATCATTTCGTCATTCAATACGTATATATATATATATATATTAAATACTAATAGACGTGAAAGAAATTCTGAGGTCTGCCGATTACTGAAAAAAAAAACAAAGACACATAACAGCAATTATTAAAAATAGTTTTATTCATTTCTTATTATATATATCATGCTGTTGTTGTTTGTAAACATATATGTTACATAAAATATACTTTGAGAAAATAAAGAAACACGAATGAAAACAAGTTAATAGGACTCGCATTCAAATTTTGACCCTTTTAACGGTCGTTACCAGGAAAGAAAGTGGTACGGTGGGAATATGAAAACCAACTCATATATATGTATACATATATGTATATACTTTGAAAATAGAAAAAAATATGAATGAAAAACATATACTTAGTACTTTTAATATTTTTTACTTTCAATATTTCGTTTCTTTCAACGGTCATTATCAGGAAAGAAAGTGGTTCAGTGAGAACGAAAGCCAATTTATATATATACACTTTAACACATAGAAAAGAACACAGGAAGACACTACAGAACTCACTTCGATATTTCGACATCCGTCGTCATCGGGAAGAAGTGCGAAGTACTCGCGTTGAGAAGCAAACTGCTACTGCTACTTTATATATATATATATATATATATATATATATATATATATATATATATTATATATATATATATAAACAATCAATGATCAACCCAACTGGGTTGGGTTTTTGACTCAGACGAAGACCGCTTGTTACGGTTGAAAGATACTTGTCTTTTTCCCCATTTCATATTGTGGTTTGATCATTGATTGTTATTTTACGCATATATGTGAAATCGTGTTATATATATATATATATATATATTGTAGTATTTATAGTTCCTCAATCTCTTTGTATTTATTTATTTTCACAGTGGTATATTAATTATTATTCTATTATTCAGTTTTTCATTTTCTTCACTTATTCTAACTTCTCTTGAACCGGGCACGCGGGTGGCAACACTGTTTGTCTTTAACTGTCACTTCTCAAGTGTGCTTGGTGTTTTCTATTTACTCAGTACCTATAGGTTACTCTGACACGTTTCTCTATTTATATCTAAACTATGTTCACAAAAGGAACACACAGATATGAAACGGAAACTCCTCGCATCTACCTTCCTCATAGCGAGGTCATCAAAATATAGTAGCTGCTTTCTGTTTTATTTCTGTGTGTTCTTTTTGTGAATACAGTTTCTTTTGTGAATATTCATAGTAAAATATTTTTGTGACTATGGTTGATTTAGTTCGTGGAACGGTTTCATTTAATTAGTTATATATTTATATATGTACTTTGAAAATAGAAACAAACACGAATGAAAAAGATATACTTTGGACTCACTTTCAATATTTCGACCCTTTTAACGACCGTCCTCAGGAAAGGAAATGGAGCGGCGAGAAAACGGAAGCCAACTGGACCTGAAATGTGTGTTTTAATTAATAACATTATGAAACTTGAAGATAAATATCTTCTAGAATTACTTCAGATATTCCCCAAAAAGTGGAAACTATTGATGAGAAAATTTGAAAAAATATCCAGAAAATATAAAAGAAATATGTAGTAGACATTTGAATCGTATATGTATTAATGTAATGAAGGCCAGCTTCCATATATACAATAGTGCAATCTATTTGATGTGGATATCAAATTCTCATAGAGAATATGTCAAATAAATCCCAGCAGTCTTTTATTTGAGGATACATACTTATAAATTTGATTAACTTAGTCGTTATAGTTAATAAAATATTTGGACTGGAAATAGGAATTTATAGAATATTCCTAGTTTGAGCTAGTTAAAAACAAAATTACGATGCTATTAAAATAAATTATCTATTTGAAAAGAATATAAACTGATATAATATGGTTTGGAATATGTCCATATTATGTTATGGACGTAAATTTCATGTGTACTGAAACTATTGTATATTATTTATTTCATGTTAATTCGTACATCTCATCACACAATAAGAAAAATCATATTGGATTTTGGGGATCTCAAAACATGAAAATCCATATAAAAAATAATATTTTTTTAATAATAGCTATGGCTTTCTTATAATAATTTTAGAAGGTGATAAAAAAGAATTTTATTAATGGGCAATATGGATTAGTTTAAATACAATATGTCTCTATGTGATAAAATGTGGCTACCCACGGTAGAAAATATATCTATGTAAATGTATAAATAAATTGTATATTTTATATAAGATTTCATATTAATTTTTATTATAATATATAGTATACTATATGTATATGCATACGTATGTATATGTATAGGTTAGGTTAGGTTGCAGTGGCAGTCCCACAAAGCATTGACCCTTTGTGATACTTCAATGAAGATTGATTCTATAGTGGGAGTCCTAAATTTTGCCTAACTCAAGTGTATTTAGAGTAGGGATCTTGACAATGAGTACCTTGACATCGTACAGGCTGGAGAACGACGGTTTAACGTCCTTCTCCGATGGACGACGTGCTCAGATTTATTCACCTCCCACGTGAATAAATCGAGGGCCAGGTGGGATCGAACTCCGGTCCTATCAGTTCAGAGGCGAGTACGTTAACCACTGAGTTAACCTGGCCCTCTAATATATAGTATAACAATAGAGCTATTGTTCACAACTATTATATGATAGAGGAAAAAGTCTCTTGGAGGGTACCTAGTCCTCTGTGTATGCTACCCCAGCAATGCATACATTGGTACTTGCACTAAATAAATTATTTATTCATTCATTCATTTCATTATCATTGACTTAGAACTGTTATCAAGATTTCTGATGATTACACTTCATGCCTGAAGGCATAGAATGCCAAATTATGCTTCAATCAAACCAATATCTCTATTTACATATTCCTATGACTTACAATTTCTCAGGCAAGGAACATATTTTGCAAACCACATAATGATGCAAGAATTGATCATTAAAAAAAAAAAAAAAAATCTTAACCACCACGATTCCCTTGTGCTTTGGAGAAAGTTGTTAAATTGTGAAACGAAGAGAAGAGTAGAAGTGGTTAAAACAAGACACGGAGTTTGGTTAGATGAAAGGAAACAAGCTGGAAGAACTGACCGGCTTACGCTAATAGTGGGCGGCACAGATAGTCGGAGACGAGTTTTCAAGAAGGTAGTTAATTCCATCCTTTAATAGAGGTATTGGATCCAATACACTATTGATTACTGCTGGATTGTTAATAACACGTTTGTGTATTGCAACCTAGTCAAAACTGGAAATTAAAATCATTTAAAAACACTATTCGAATTGGTTGAAATCATCCAAGCCAACCTGAATATCTGCTCCAATTACAAGTATCTTAGAAGTAGCAGATATTTAATAAGCTAACATAATAGCTACTTTGATGGAAAAAAAAATGGATCAAAGTTACTATGAGTTGATTTGTAAATTACTATAAACATTCTGTATGCCAACTAGTTCTGCTATTATAGAGCTACATACCTCTCAGTCGTCCATCAAGCAGGTCTACTGAGAATGACTGGAACAGCCCACAGTCAAGGTTAGGTTAGGTTGGATTACCAGTCCCTTTAAAAGACACGAATAGGCCAAACATTGGCCCTTTGTGATACCACACAATGAACATTCTACAATGGGAGTCGTAAATTTTGTCTAACTCATCTGTATGTACAGTAGGGATTTTTAACGTGTACGTAACATCATCGTACAGGCTCGAGTCTGACTTCTCGGATATTTTCATCTCTCGCGTGTATAAATCGAGAAGTTAAGATGAGTGAGTATTGGACCCTAGAGTGAGTGTCTACCTGTCCAGAGACGAGCGCCTTACCACCACTGCGCTACCCTGACCCCTACAGTAAGAAGCTTGAGTGATTGAAATTTATTACTAACAATGTAACAACAACGCGAAGTTATTTAATTTTTCGAATATCTTTCTGGGATTTGGTATGGTAAAGTTTGAGCGTGTTTGCCTTAATACTAAAGACTTTATCTTCCCATCTTGGTTACCGCCATAATGGTCCCTCATAGATTCATTTTGAACATGGCCTATTGGCAAATCTTATACACATTGTCTTATAGAGGTGACGTATAGCAGTCATTCTGGATGTTGTGCGATGTCAGGTTTTATTAATGATCCCTACTCTATCAAACCGAAATAAAGTATTATTAAGTATATGTATTGCTCCCAAAGTAAAATTTATTCGCTAATATTACTCTACATATAATATACATATATATAAAATTAAATGAAACGGTCCAGCGGCCTTTTAAATAAAAACCAATTAAAAAAAGGTAGCACAGAGATAGACAAAGGAATAACTCACTTCTATATTTCGACATCGTCATCATCAGGAGAATAAGAGTCCCGGAGGAAATGTGGGAGAGAGCCGCCGTAGGGGATACCATCCTACGGTACTCTTCGCCTCCTGATGACGATGGTCGAAATATAAAAGTGAGTTGTTCATTTGTCTATCTGTGTGCTACTTTTTTTTGTAATAGGTTTATATATATATATATATATATATATATATATATATATATATATATATATATATATATATATATATTAGTATAAGTTGGCAGCAGAACTTCTCTTAAACATATATTATTAAAATTTGCAGCAGCTTCTGCACTAACTATTTTTGTGCTAGTGGCCTCGATCTTTCGGGTAATCTTCTTTCTTCTGGCTGCAGTTGCCATAGCATCTGTCCTGATTTTATGATGATGACTGATGTTTCCATGGTCGAAAGCTCGTGTAATTCGAATCTCAACGATGTCTCTTGTATAGATCCTACGGCAACTGCAACGAGAAGAAAAGAGAATTCCCCAAAAGATCAAGGCCAGTAAAATATTAAAGATGTGTTATACTTGTGCATTGTATAATTGAAATCAAACGGATATTATGTGACAGAAATAGATAAATGGAAATGACTTTCAGAAGAGTATCTCGTAAGAACAGAGTCCAAGCTTGTTTTGTTTTGCTGTCATTGCTGAACGCTAAAGCGATATCGTCATGGAGTAGCCTTTGAACTCTCTGCTTATTCGGCGCTCTCGACTGCCCTAATCTGAAATATCATTTTACCAATAATTACTCAACTTAATTATATCGTGAATTTAATTTTTTAAAAAGTTTCTATTGCTTTATTTATACAATATGATTACTGTTTATGAATCAATCAATTCTTTAACTACATTCATTTCTGTATTAAAAAAAAAGAGTTCATTGAGACACTTCTGTATCTGTCACTGACGAGTTTTCGTCTTTCTGATTTCCCTTTGTTTTAAACCTGGTATATTATACCTTGTACCTTCAGATCCACAAGATAATATCATAAGATAATATCATCATGAGATCCATGATTATTTGTACTAGGTATGAAAAACATCTTTGAATACGCAAAACTTCATGTTGCGTTATGTGCTTTTCTTCGACCCATACAACTTTTCTGCAATTAAACATAAAATTAGTTTGTAAATAAGATAATTTAGAACAAATACATCGAAGCATGATAACAACATTGGAAACTTTAACATATAAAGTGGACTAGGGGAACCTTGAAACATATAAAGTGGAGTAAGAGAACCTGGAAACGTATAAAGTGGACTTACTACTACTAGTTCTTATTAGAAACAGTAATATTGGGGGATTTGAAAAATTAAGTCTCCACACATAAAAAAAAAGTTAAATATGAAAACTAACAAAGCATTTTGAACACCTAGTGTTCTTCTTCACGTTTACATCTAACAAAATATAAAATCTGTGAGCTTTAAGAACATCGGAGTGAATTTTTTGAAACTGAATACAATATATGAATGTTGAATTGCAAATTGTGGTTTTTAACAAGTGAATTAGCATGAAAAATGATAATTAATCCTGAGCCTTAATAAAACATGAATATATATTGAAACATGAAACAATTTATAAGTAACAAAGATTTTTATTTACCTGCACTCTTAAAATGTTGGTCTACGGGAGTGACCTAGGAAGGGCTGAGGATTGGTTCTTAGGCCACTCCAGTAGATTGATATCTCAAGAGTGCAGGAACCTACAAATCTCTATTAGGTATAAATTGTTTCATGCTTTAGTATATATTCATATTTTATTAAGGTTCATGATTAATTAAGTCATTTTTCATACTAATTGCCTAATTAAAAACCTCAATTGTACAATTTAACATTCATATATTGCATTCAATTTCAAATAATTCACCCTTATGTTCTTAAAGTTCACAGATAAGTATTTTTTTAGATGTTAACCTGAAGAAGAACACTAAGTGTTCGAAATGCGTTGTTAGTTTTCATATTCAACTCTTTTTTCTTTTTTTTGTGAAGACTTAATGTTTGAAATCACTCAATATAAGTAAATATTGAGTATAAATACACTATAACAGATTACACAAGTAATGAATTAGAAACAGCTAGTTGTGTCCTCGCTGTAGCTGTTGTGATGTCTGAACGCCAGCAGTCAGAATAGTATTTATAAAAAAAAAACTCAGATTTTTGGAAAGTGATTTGTTTAGCTGTCGTAACTAACTGGACGGGAGGTATATTGTGACATAGCGTGTTGTTGGTTGAGTATTTTTTTTCCCTGGCCTCTAGCCCGAGTGGGTTGTTTGCAGGAGGCTAGGCAGCCGTAACAGGTTGTTAGTTCCGGTATGGAGTTAGTTTTGCTTCAATCTATACCCTAAAGTCGTAAGTCTTGCAAATCTCATAACGCATGCCAGTCTTACCATATATCTATAAACTTATTGCTTCTATTCAAACAAATATAAATAGTTTACTTTAAAAACCCTTTAATTATATTCTTTGAAGTACTACTATAAAACTCTTTTGACAAATTGTGACAAAAAATAAAATTTATTTACAATAATAAATAAACTTTGATGATTCTCATTAGTTGTGTAATCACAGTGAACAGACTGTTGTCCGCCCTCTCTCTCCTTCCATTGGATGTTTCCCTAACCATTAGGATATGGAAAATCTTCTTTTGTATGGAGACTTTGTATTGTCCCTTTACCCCAGTGTGAAAACTTCAATGATGTTTCCATGCATTACTTAGAAAAAGGTTTACTTAATCATTCACTCAGTTCGGAAATCAAAACCAAAACCCTTCAATGTTCGAGTTATCACAATTTTCTATAGCTCACTTTTCATATCAATAGCTTTGATATCAAAGTATTTATGCTTATTTTTTTTCATAGATTTCCACCCATTTTTAGAACAACTTAAATTCCATTGCAATTTTCATTATATTAAATAAAATAAAATGTTTATGAATACTAAGCCATTGTATTATAGTTTTTGATTATTAATTAATTAATTTGAAATCAAATGAATCTAAACAAGTCATAGTTTAAATAATGCACTACAAGTAGCAATCTATAAATCTCTGATTATATTTTTAGTTGATACATTACAGATTGGGTAAAATACTTTAACAGTTAACAGGTTCAAGCTTCATGGACGTATATATTGAAAGTTGACAGGTTCAAGTCATTCTGATGAAAATTGACAGGTCTTTGTCATTTTGAGCTTCGTATTCTAAAAGTTATAGACCCTGTCAATTTTTATTATGTACTCTAAGAGTTTGTAGGCCTAATTCATCTTGTGATATGTATTCTGACAGTTGACAGTTTCAACTCGTCCATTGTTTTCTAAAATTTGACAGGTACCTGTTAATTTGAGCTTTATATTCTGAGAGTTGATTGGTCTTTATCAATTTGAACTGTGTCCTTTGAGTGTTTAAAGATCTAGTTCGTTTTGAACTGTATATTTTGAAAGTTGCCAGGTCATTGTCAATTTGAGTTTACTATTCTTAGAGTTATACACCCTGTCAAATTGTATTATATACGCTTAGAGTTTGTAGGCCTAATTTATCTTGCGCTATGCATTCTGAGAGTTGATATAAGTCAATTTGACATTTGTTTTATAGTAGTACTTCAAAGAATATAATTAAAAAACAATAATATTGTGTAGACTACAGAAATTTATCCTTTGGTATGGCTTTATGACATATGTATATATTCCAAGAGGTAGACCTACTATGTGAATGTATAGCTCTTGTGACAAATTGACTTCATTGAATGTAAAGCTGATTCTACAAGAAGCATGATTTATTGTTATAAGACAGGAATGCACTGTTTTCTTACCAGTGCCCTATTTTATTTTTTGCTTTTAACTGAAAGTAATGTTTCCATTGAAGCTTTGACAAAAATTTATGAGACCCAATTTTTTTTCTCTCTTTTTATTATCATTGAATGGGAAAAGAAATAAAAAAAAAGCGAGAGATAAAAAAAAAACAAGAATATATAAGTGATTGTCTAAGGACATTGTGTTGATCGTTTTTCTTTGAATGACATATTATGTGCTACATTGGAAGTGACTCATCGTTGCCTGTTCAGATGAAAAGGAGTGATTTAGAGACAGTTGTGTTCAGAAGTTTATGGATAGGGGTAGGTCACTTTGGATTCCAAAGGTCTGAGTCGACCTTAGGACAAATGACCTGTCTGTCCTCCTCGGGTGTCTGACCCTAAAGCCATCTTAACACATTCATTCCTTCTAGCTCCAAACAGACTACTATTATGGAGCTTAAACAGTAATCCACCATTAGAACTTATGTTTAAATAACCACCCACCACGACATCAACAAGTGTTCATAACATACTAATAGTAATTAACTTGACAATTTTTTTAAACTAAACCTACTGACATTTCTACTGCAAACCAACTTTTTAATTATTTATACGGTACCCGGTAGAAGTAAATTTTCGTTGATAAAAGTTATTCTGTTTATAAATAAACGTAAATAATTATCAATATGTATTTTAATAAATTAATAAATGAAGAACTAGAACAAAATCATGTACGAATTTATCGTATCGTACAAACTATGATAATAATTAGATAAGTAGATAAATCATTCACCATGACATCAAAAGGTGTTATGAGATACTATTAACAGTAATTAAATTGATATTTTTTTGTTTAAAACTAAACCCACCGACATTTCCATTACATACCTACTTTTTACTTATTTCTTCTGTGCCTGGTCGAAATGACTTTCCATTGATAAGTTATTTAAAATTAATATTGAAAAATTATTGTGTTTATAAATAATCGTAAATAATTGTCAATATGTAACTGAATAAATTAGTAAATAACCAACTGAAACAAATTTTTGTACGAATACCGAATCGTAAAAAACTGTGATAATAAATGGATAAGTGGTTAAATCCTATTATGAATTGATTTTATAAAAATTTTAATTAACCGGTTTTAGGGTATTTTGTTATAATACTTTAAACTTGTGAGATAATTTGCAAATATTATATTCTTAAAGATTGAACTTCTAAAACGTTTATTCTTGTTTCAATGCTAGATCAGGAAAGAAAACTTCTGTATCCATCATACGAGTATATCATATATGACATCATATACATATTATATCATATATTTCAAAAGCGCACAAGTTTTATTATATTCCATGCCATTAAAATAATTATTTCCTTCATTCCCACTGTCTCGTATCATTATAAACTGTGATGGTTTGTATAGCAGTGTAGGTTTTGTAAACAAATTAATTCTATTATTATTTATTAATTTTAGCCGAACAGAACTCATCTTCTCCTTCTCCAGTTGACGACGACGTCGAAATATTGAACTGAGTTGTGTGTTTTTTCTACGTGTTCTTTTATTCTAATCGTTTGATATTTTTATAATGATATATATATATATATATGCGAGTACTTCGCACATCCGTCGTCACCGGGAAGAAGTGCGAAGTACTCGCATTGAGAAGCAAACTGCTAATGTTTATATATATATATTCTGCCCGATGACGATTAACGTCGAAATATCGAAGTGAGTTCTGTAGTGTCTTTCTGTGTTCTTTTCTATGTATTAAGGTATATATATATATATATATATAGTTGGTCTCCAACCATCGCTTCGAAAGAGCGCTTGGTGTCCCTATCTTAACTCTCCTGATGACGGTTCAACCGAAAATTAGAGACAGTAAGTGTGTTTCTTTCTTTGTTCTGTGTCTGTGATTAACAGTGAAACGTGTATATATATATATATATAATTTCCAGTTACAATTCCTGAATTTTAGTTTGGAATATAACATTACTAAATAATACAGGGAAACAAAAATTTATTAATAATAATGAATAGTAAAAACTAATAAAGACTTTTAAATTATTAACTTCTTTTATTTTTTTTAATTATTATTTTCTCAATTAATGATAAATTGGGCCTCATAATTTATTTGTTTATACCGATTTATACATGATTGCGTTATTTGTCTAATTTGGCCAGATTTTCTCTCCACTTATCAGAGGGAAAGAGTCAAGTTATTAAGTAGCGCCAGTACAGCAGTTATTTAGGGAAAAGAGGTTTTTTTTTTACGATTCTTGTGCATTTCAAGGTTTGAGTGTATAGCTCATTTATAATTTAGCAACCATTTTAACCTTGGGCGAGCTACATTGCTTTATATACGCCAACGGCTCATGGTTTTCACAGGTGGTCACCCATCCAAGTAAAACAGCTTTCCATTTTCTTTAACTTCTTTGATGTAATGGAAGCCAGTATACTCAACATGTGGTATATAGCCGGTGTTTTGATAAAGTAAAATAAAGGAATTATTGTTTATCTAAAGTTGAAATAAATGAATACATTTCATCATTTGTCCTCCATAGCCTGTTAACTCTTAATAAACAACATTCTAAGCCTCCGGACTTTTGTTAAAGTCAACAAAATGTAGTAAGCAGAAAAAAGAAATTTCGTTTAATAATTGGGCAAATTTGAATCATTTAATTATACGGAGGGATTGGTTTATGAACTGGTTGTCATTGATTACTCAAGAGGTATTTCACAAGTTTCTTCATCTATTACAACACAGAGACTTTTAAAGAGGTCTGTTAAATGAACCAAGTGATACCAGTTAGTCAATGAAAACCTACTTCCCAAACATATAATTTACTGCTTCCAGATATAGGCTGCCTTAAATAATACTATGCCAGAGCCTTACTTAATAGTTTAACGAACATTTCTTCCGCAACCTCATTAGTATTATTTGTTACTTCTTTTGACTAGCAAATATTTGATATATATCTATTAAAGACATTAATAATCGTAATGATAAAAACACTTTGAAAAACTTATCAGGATTGTGTTTAATCTAATCTGGAGATTTTAAACAAGGAAAACACAATTTTGAAAAAATAGTCTACTTTCTGTTTATTTTATTTACTATATATACTTTGAAAACAGAAACAAATACGATTGAAAACTAAACACTAGAACTCACTTTCTATATTTCTACCTAATCAGCGACAAATATATACATTATATTATATATACATTACAAATATATACATTATATACAAATATATGACCTATTGATGACCATAATTATCGAAACAAAGAGTTAAACGTCTATAATTCTTTGCTTTCGTTATAATTTGTATCTAAAGTCCTATGACATTATATATATATTAAAACAACGCTACAGATAACAGGTGACACAAGGAAGGTTACAACCTGCTGGTGTTACTAGCGCTCAGTACCTAAAATAACAATATTACTTTTTATAAATTTAAATTTAGGATTAATTTTCCTTGAACTAGGAATGACAAATATATCATTAATTTGACAATTCAGGGAGGGGAATTTTTTTTAACAAACAATGCCCCCAATATTTGCAAATGAAGGGGGTTGTTATTTGTAATAAAGACAAAATGAGTTAGTTTGTTGCGGTTGAAGCAACAAACACGTCCGAAAGCGCTCCAACTACTCCAACATCATCGTACTGGTAGTGTACGATCAATCGTTTTTTATTTTCAAATATTTTTACTTCTACAAGTTTCTTTACTTGTTAATAAATCAATTGGATTTCAATAATCAAATTACAGATATGAATTATAACATAGCCATCTCGGATTGTTAGGAAAAGTAGTAATTCAACAAATATTCATAATATAATATTGACAAGTAATTGAATGTTTAAAAAGTTTAATATATTACCTTTGCTTCTTTCATTTCTCGTGGCTGATAGAGTACTAAGAAAAGAATCGAATTGAACTAAAAAAAAAAAAATTACAATGAGAATATCTTCAGAGCAATAGACTCGATGAAATAATACTAGTTAACGCAATACGTAAGCGACTCTCACGGCCCCTTGAGCAAGCCACGCCAGAGACATTGGTTTTGCTTTTGCTTTCCAAATTGAAATTATTATATTATGATTCGATTTCAAGGAAAGGAAAAAATATTATTTTTTTCTATTTTATTTACTTTACATGAATCACAACAATAATGTAAAGATGACATAGCAGTGATATTGATAACTGATGCAGATTGATTACAGGATAGGATACATTTCCTATCCTGTATATTCAATAAATCCTAAAATGTAAGTTTAAAAAAATGACTTAAAGCAGTTCACAGTAATAAGTCTTTTATCCACATCCACTTTAGGATCTTCATTGATTTCTCAGGATATTTCTAAAGGATATTCCTATATTAAGGCAATACTATTGATAAGAGGTTTTTTGTGGAAGGCTTTATAGTCGGATATTGCTACCTCCTGAACTGTTGAGATCTTGAGATTGGAATAAAGCATGAAATTTATATTAGAAAAACTGAAAAAAATGGAATTTTTATTTTTTTTTCTTATATATATTAATATATTTAGGAAAAATATGTATTTCAATACATCATAATTTCTTTTCCAACGCTCATACTTAAAGGCTTTCAGCTTTTGGTGGTGTTCTAGGAGAGGAAATTTTGGCTCATTTATTATTTGGCACCCATTTTAGTAATGGGTTAGTCACATTATCTGTTGATTCTACATTGGAAGTGCTACATTTTGCTTAAATCAAGTGTATTTAGAGTAGGGGTCTTTAACGAGTAGATCGGGAGCGATGGTTTAATGTTCTCTCCGAGGGATGACGTCTTCCGATTTATTCACCTCGAGCGTAAATAAATCGAGTGCCAGGTGGGTATCGAACTCCAAACTTACCAGTTCAGAGTCGAGTACATTAACCACTAAACTAACCTGGCCCTATTTTAATACATCATACTGTCATGAATCTAATTGTAAGTTAATGGTTAATTTGCTATATATATATATATATATATATCGACTTTTCTACATTTTTTTTACTAGTACTATAGTAATGAACTGAATTGGTGATTCGCTATAGGTTATGTTAGACTCCTGTGGCCGTCCCACGTAACACATATATACCAAAGAATGGCTCTTTATCACGCCACACACAATGAACATTATAGATTGAGAATGCTATATTTTGCCTAACTAAAGTGCATTTTGAGTAGAGATCTTTAATGAGTACCTGACATCGTACAAGCTCAGGACAGACAGTTTAACGTCCTCTCCGAGGCACGACATATTCAGATTTCTTTTACTTCAAGCGTGAATAAATCAAACATCAGAGTGGATATCGAGCCCAAGATATACTGGAACAGTTGCACTACTTGATAGAGCCCCATGTAGAGTAATACAACAGTCACACGACAAGTCACAGTTTAACAGATATAAAGTAAATTTTTATCAGATATATATTCCTTGTTGTGGAAATTCACCCCATTATTTTTGTGCGATATTTCATCATGAAAAAGTACCATTTTTCTGACCGTGTTAGATAAGATTTACCAGAAATCTTTAACCTATTATATGTGATAGCCACAAATTTACACAGTATGTGTTTAAAATTTTCGCCTTTTCTAGACAATATTTAAATCTTTCTTCTGATATAAGATTTAGTTTAGATATATGCAAGGGGCATATTTTCTTTTAGATATTTTCAATGTACATAGCTCTAAGTGTATATATATATATATATATATATATATATATAACTTAAAATAAACTGTGGACATAGAAAGAAACATAACAATAGGACTCACTTTTCAATATTTCAACGGTATGGCGGTCGACCTCATGAGAAGGAGTAAATTGACAGAGGGACGACAGTCAATAGCTTCATATATATCAAGTTTTGACATAAACACGTAAAATAACAATCAATAATCAAACCACAATATGTATATAAATATATTATATATATATATATATATTAGTATATTTCGGGAGCAGACCTTCGTTTATGCATGTTTATCCAAAAATGGAGAAAGTGTATTAGAGAAATCGAGAGATTTAATAGAAAAGTTGTGAAATTAAAAATAGGCATACAAGATATATATAACAAGATATATATATATATATAAAGTATACGCGTAGGTAAGGCAATTCAGTAGAGTGACTCTGTGTTTTTTCTAAAGAAAAAAACATATAAGGTTCAGTTTTGCACCTTTTAGTAATATTTGAACAATGTTATAAAAATTAATATTTGAAAATATACTTTTTTTCCTGATATATAAACATAACAAATATGCAAAGTTATAATATTAATGATCTAAAACAAACTATTTATGAGAATATTGTGGAAGATTTAGATAGGTATTTGATATTATATAATGTAATATTTATGTCAAAGCGAGTAACTTAATCTTTATTTTGTAAAACTGAACTACTTGATGTAAAAAGAATTAATTCGGATCATATTTGATGAGAATATGCATTGGATGCAGTTTATTGGAAGCCAAGATCAAAGGGTGCCAAAGCATTGCGTTACGTAATACACGCGGATCTTCTCTTAGTGATAAGTGTTTCAACTTTCACGATTTTCTTTGCATTTCTTCATGGGACTTCACGATTTAGTTTTCATCTTTTCAGTTAGACGATAGATTGCTTACCCTTGGTAACTATCTATTTCATTTATTATTAATATTAAACATATTAATGGTATTGTGTGGTAATGACGAAATGCACGAATTTATTTCATTTATGTTACTTCTATTCACTGAATCAATTCATTGTTGACAGTAAACTCTTTTTTTGTGTGGAGAAATTTTTTTTAAAATTTTCTAAAATGAGTAAATACCACACTATAACAGATTGCACAAGTAATGTATATTTTTTTGTTCTGACTATATGAATATTCCAAAAAAAGACATTGTTTTCTTCACTTTACAATTTTTTTTTTTGTTACAAAGTACAATACACCTATTTTATTTGTTTAATGTATAAGTTGAAACACGTAACAAGGCAAAACTTTTCTAGTATAAGTTTTCTACGCTTTTGTCGTTGTTAAATATAACAAAAATTGATATATTTTTTGTAATAAGTTTGTAAGGAAGTTAAGAGAATTGAAGTGGATTCCATGAATGTTTTGAATCTGATACTGCCGTTATTTGCATACGAGGGAGGTTTTAGTTATGTCCGGCCGTTCTGATAGCCAACAAAACTTGCCAGACCAGCTTGTTAGGCTATAACCTTGACACTGAGGTACATTTCAACAGGCTCCGTTATACATTTTCTGATTCTTTTAGTCATATTTATTCGGTATGGCGATAACTATGTCCATGTTAATTAAACCTATTCCCATTATATCATTGAAGTTAAGCAACATTGGGGGTGATTAGTGTTTGGATAGGTGACGTGAGATAAAGTTACCAGCTCCACTAGTGTACTAGCTCCTCCCATGGTTTCAAATAAACCCTGAGACTGTCACCTCGTAAAAAAAATTTCACGACAGAAATAAAACCTTTAAGTGTGGGTGTTGGTGAAAACTTTTAAAACACATACTAGGTAAGTGGATAAATGGATTTATCAATTATATTTAGGTAATTATTTATTTACCTTTATATAGTATAGGTATTAGGTATTTACCTATATTATATTTAAGTAAATTTTCTTAGGTCTTTACCTTTGTTTAGGTAAATGGATATATGAGTAAACACCACACAATTACGGATTGCACAACTAATGAGACTTTCAATACTGTATATACCTTTTTAAACTTAATTACACTATTCTAAACTGTAGTATTTTGTACGGTATAGTTTTATGTACAATGAATATCTGAATCTCATTCACTCTTTTTCAGTTTTACTTTACATACTATAAGTGAAGTAGAGTAATTATGAAACAATGCGGTTTTGAAATTTTGTTTAATTTTGAACATTGTCAGTCAGTAAGTACGTATTTACATGTTTTTGAGGTCCCAAAGTCCTTTTTTTTTTTTGACGTTTTTTGGATGATGCCGAAAGTTTGTGGACCACTACAGACCACACTGTTTCATGTGGCCACAAAGTTCATGTTTTACAACAAATTGAGAATTAGAATTTTTTCATATTATAGTCAGATATGCCTTATAGTTTGTAGACAATATTATATCATGCAAGGTCAATTTTTTGCCTACAACGTGATTTCATACAACGAATTTGGTTTTATTTTGACTTATAGTAAAGTTGAGTGTAGGCCACTCTAGATTCTTCTTATTTATATTTGCTCTTTAGAAGTCTTCTTTTTTCTGGTTAGAACATAATTTCATCATTTATCCTAGACTTGATGAATATCTCTTTCTTTTGAGCAATTAATAATGTTTACTTTTAAGCGTTTCTATTTTTTTCTCCAGTGATATTCTTATTTTTAGTTGAAAATACAAATATAATATATAAGTTTATAATAAATAATATTTTTAAATTGAATATAATTTTTACTACGTAGTTTCAATGAAAAAGTTCATAACTTATGATTTTGGAAATTCTTCCTTTGAGTCTAATGACTTATTTTGCTCCTCATTTGCTCTATTAATTTCAATGCATTTTAGTTTCTCCTGCTATAAGTAATATCTTTGAAAGCTTTTTTAATTTAAAGACTAACAGAAGTACTTGTTTTATGTGATTTCAAGAGAATGACTCCTTTTTATTGACTAAAATACGCAATTCATGATTTAAGATAGACTTTTAAAGATATTTTGATACTGCTAGAGACTGTCTCTTGGGAAGTGTGGATATTATTTCTATTGTAACACTAAATATTTTTCTGGAACTTGCCTTTTTAGAATTTTTTCATGTTGGTAAGAGTGAATATTACTTCATCAAGAATTCTATGAATCGTTTCCATAAGGTAGCTTTTGACAGCTTTTGATTTTTTTCATGTTACTAAAGACTTTCTCTTGGTAAGAGTGAATATTACTTCATCAAGAATTCTATGAATCGTTTCCATAAGGTAGCTTTTGACGGCTTTTGATTTTTTTCATGTTACTAAATACTTTCTCTTGGTAAGAGTGAATATTACTTCATCAAGAATTCTATGAATCGTTTCCATAAGGTAGCTTTTGACGGCTTTTGATTTTTTTCATGTTACTAAAGACTTTCTCTTGGTAAGAGTGAATAATACTTCATCAAGAATTCTATGAATCGTTTCCATAAGGTAGCTTTTGACAGCTTTTGATTTTTTTCATGTTACTAAAGACTTTCTCTTGGTAAGAGTGAATAATACTTCAACAAAAATTCTATGAATTGTCTGCCATAATTTTGCTTTTTAAGTCTTTTTTAACTTGATTTGAAACAATTCAACATTCAATCTCCTTTGGCCAAGATTAATCAACATGTTGCTAAAATCTTGAGTTTCAGGATCATTTCATTACATCCTTACGATATGATTAATACTGCTTTCTTTAGAATTTCAAGTTCTTATTCAGTATCTTCAACTTTTAAACCTTTTTAACAATTATACACCTTCTTTATCGTTTGATAATGTACAATGTTACTTATTTTTTTTATGAATAAGTTATCTTAAAGTTTAGCAAATAAGAAATAGTCCTTAGAACTTTTGATTATTTTTTTCTACTGCCTCCACCCGTTTTTGAACAGTTATGTAAATAATAATTGAAAGTAAAAGTTATTACTTTCCTTAATCTTTTAAATTTTGCTTGTTTTATTTTAATGAAATTTTTGAATACTCTGATTGATGATCTGGTCAAAACTGTGTTCTAAAACTTTCCTAGAAAACCTTTCTGCCTCTTATCTTGATTCTAATTTATGCTTCATCACTGGTTTTCCCTATCAGCTGGAAGTTCTAAGATTACACTGATCTTTAAACAAGATAAACGTTTACATCTACCATCTACTATCAATAATATTATTTGGATGAATTCAAAAAACAAAAATAATATTTGCACACTTAATCCCAACAGGTACACCAAGAATACTAATACCATTCATAGTATGTATTGAAACAATTAGAAATATAGTTCGTCCGGGATCATTATCAGTACGATTAATGGCAAACATAATTGCAGGACATTTATTAATAAGACTACTAGGAAATAATATAACTAATTCAAGAACAATCATAATTATTATAATAATAAGAGTACAAATAATATTAATAATATTTGAAGCAGCAGTAGCAATAATTCAAGCATATGTATTCTCAGTTCTATCAACATTATATGCAAGAGAAGTTAATTATGAAAAAACAAAATCATCCATTTCACCTAGTAGACCCTAGACCATGACCATTAACCGGATCAATTGGAGCACTTACAATAACATCAGGAATTATTATATGATTTCACCTAAAAAGAATAATATTATTTATAATAGGAACAATAATTATTATTATAACAATAATTCAATGATGACGAGATATCGTACGAGAAGGAACATTTCAAGGAAAAAACATAATTAAAGTTACAAAAGGACTGAAATGAGGATAAAGGTGTTTTCAAATTAATTTCAAAAATCTCAGAGAATCACTGTTCCACTTTCTAGTTTTTGGTTGATGTCGTTCTTGTTTAAGTTAAACAGTAGGGTTTTACAGTTAGAATGTCAAAGTGTCTCCCCGACAGAATATCAAAAAAGTTCATCTAAGCTCGCACAAAGTTACTTTGTTGGAAAGCCACTTTATTTCAACCACTCAGTTCTTCTTTATTTATTATATTCAATGAATAAAAATAAATTAAAAACTCAAAAATACAAGTCTCAAGGTAGCCTTCTCAACTGAGAAGTTGCTCTGTAGCGCTTCAAGGAATAGGGATATTCTGTTTTACTAGCTGGTCTAACCTGCGTTCCCCAGGGGGTAGATTATGCCCCGGCGTTTTGGTTATGGGCGGTAGATCCCTAAAAAACACCCTGATCAAAATCAAAATATAATTAGTTCCACCAAAAAAAGTTATATAAGGTCAATATTTTTCTTTGTATCTAAAGTCTCCAGTTTTATCTCTACAGCGGGCAGATAGACAAACTTTGTATTTTATATATATACAGATTCTAATCTGTTATGATTTTTATAAACTTTACAGACGCTTAGCATGTACAATTTATGCACTCCAAATCGTGAGTAGGCCACAGACTTAAAATTTGAAATTTTAAACTGGAAGGCAAAATTTTCTGGAAGTCTAAATCTCCAATATAAATAACAAAAAAGTAATATCTTGTTATTTAAGGATTCTAGGAGTGTTATTTGGTATAATAAAGTGATTCACCCTTTTGTTTTTATTTAACAACACTCTTTAAATTAGTGCACTCCCGTTAACCTCAAATATATTTTGAGGTTATTTTCTATATTGCAAATTCAAAATGTATGAAAAGCAGTTACTTTATAATATTTATTGATTTTGTGGAAAAATATTTATAATATAAGTCTTAAGCAAAAAAACTTTTTGAACATGTAGTGCTTCTGTTGTACACATCAGTAATTGGAAAAGTTTAGAAATAACTCATTACATTGCTAAAAAAACTTATATTCTTAATTATTTAATACTTAAGAGTATTATTGAGAAAATATGTAAAATGATAAAGATTTTATTTCCGACATATAAATTTTGTCAAAAAATATCATTTTAGAAAGATTTTAAATGGTAAGGTTCTTCAAAAGTGTCACAATAATTTACATTTTCTTTTTACTATTTTATCCATGTTTAAATCGATGGTACCTGAAAAGTTTGTATTAATTCATTGATGCACCCTGAAATGTAAAAAGTGTGAGAAAAACTGAACAAGTATGTTATATGACCTACTGGAAGGAACAGATAGGGATTGGAAAGGTCGGGGCGAAGTGACTCGAGAAGACGTGTACTGCGCAAAGGTCACCGTGAAGTTACTCTTAATAGACGATGCGTGGACTCTGCATGTCGTAGTGGTTAAGGTCACCTGTTGGCCCAGACGATTGCATAACACTTTCACCTCTAGAGCTGAACATCTCCAGACTTCAACCATTCGCTTCCAATCTTCTTTATTTTTTTTTTTTTTTTTTTTTTAGGACTACATCACGCTGTAGTCGTTTCTTAGATAACAGTAGCACTCCAGTAAGCGCTCTCCCATTGGTACTTAAGTACCAAATGAAAATTTTGACAAAAATATCAGCCAATATTATTTAACGAAATTATAACTGTTACCAGTAAGAATGACTCTATCATTCTAACATCATTCATTCCAAGAGAGCATTCTAAAATCAGTCATTCTAAGAGGACTATTTTGCCAAATCAAAGTAATGAATGTGGCTTACAATGTTTATTTTGTCAACAAATATACGTTTCAAGTGTTTTGTTATTATCATCAAACAGGTATGATAAGTGCTTTAAGTCACACTAAACATATACAATGTTATAACTTACTACACTAGAATAATGGGAATTTCAAAAATTACGTCTCTACACAAAAACAGTTTAATATGAAAACTAACAACGCGTTTCGATCACTTAGTGTTCTTCTTCAGGTTTATATCTGCACTCTTCATATTATGACCTACGGGAGTAACCTAGATTCATATTAAACTTTTTTTGTGTGGAGACGTAATTTTTGAAATTCCTCAATACGACTAATTTTTTTGAAATTTCCACACTATAATAGATTGCACAATTAGTAATACACACGAATATCTTACAGGACATTACATTGTAATCTGTATTACAAATTTAAAAGCGTATGCAATCAGTTATTACATGCTATTTTACTCATTCTGAGAAAAAATATTAATAATAAATGTTTCCATAAAAAAATGTTTTTATAATGAACGCGTTTCAAACACTTTGCGTCTACTTCAGAACACATCAGCAATTGAAAAAGTTAATTAATAACTCCTTACCTTTTTTAAATTAATTTATTTCTTCTCTAGTTACTGATGTTACATAAAAAAAGAAAAACAATCATTACGTATTCGAAATGCGTTTGTTTTTATGAAAACATGTTGTGGATACTTTTATAATCTCTATTACAAAGATTTTTGTCGTTTTCTTTTCTAATATACATTTTATAGAAAACCGAATGAACATCTTAACTTGCAACATGTTTAAGTAAAAGCTGAATAAAAAAGGAAAAGGATTTTTGTTGTTGCTACAGTGTTTTGACAACTACACTCAATAATAATTCATTCATTAATTCATTATTAATTAATAATTCATATTATTAATTAATTGACCTTCCTAAGTCAGCTATTACGGCTCTCCTTGTTATTTGTTCATAACAAACGAAATAAATAAATGTGGACCAACAGAAAAAAATTGGAAACCACTGTTCTTTTGAGATTTGAACAGGAATCAAGAGGCGCACATATTAAATCCATTACAATCAACTGGATTTGATGTTACTTAATAAACATTTAATAACAATACAGTATAATTATTATTAATGCAGTTTTTATTTAATTTTATTAAAGTTTAATGAAAAAACAAATTTTAATGAATTACTATTTTTAAAATAATTAATCAATTCTAACGTAGTGCAATCAGTTATTATGCGGTTTTTATTCATTAGCTTTTTACCCTAAAGGTAATCAAGGCTTACTATAGGGTAAATACCACATAATAACTGATTGCAACAACTTAGAATAATAGCTTATTAATAATAACATAAAGTGTCACCTTATGGCATCTTAAAGAAAATTCTAACTTTATTTATTTCATTTTTTTAATGTTGATTCACATTGTTTGTTGTTATAAGATATAAAAACAATGAATGAGTGAAAGTGTTATAAGCGATTGTTATATTTCATAACAAAAGCACACTGACCTTGTTACTTGTCCTAATTTAACAACGATTAAGTAATTTTTTTTCTTTTTTTTGTTCCAGGTAAGTCCCACAGACATGAGTTCAAATGGATGTGAGTTTTTTTTTTGCATGTTCATCATCACAGCCGACTCTATTGTAAAGGTATATTATATATGCAAATCATTCCAGTTAACCTGACCCGGCTTTGTCTCTATTCTTTCAACAATGTCCCCTTTCACTTTGTCTTATAAACGAACATCCTTATTTCTTAATTATTCTCAATTTAATTGATTAATTAATTAACATATTCCATTAATTAAAAAAAAACAGATTATCATTTAAAAACAATACTTATTCACTCTCTAATTTGTTTCTTAACTTTTTTTATATGTCATCTACTTTTCAATTGTTCGAACTTATAAATCAATTTATTCACATCATAGATTAACGTGAAGTCAATGACGCACTACTGTCAATTTAACTGTCAATTTTTAATAAAATATACACCTAAAAAAGTAAAAAGAGAGTAAATGAATCAGTGTTGTATTGCAAAACGGAGGGAAGTATTGCAAAAAACCATTGTCAGTGCTATTAATTAGGTTATTATCTGTACAACTATACAAATGGTTATAATATAATTTATACAACCCGTTACCAATACTTAAAGAATATTCTTCAATATATTTAATTAATAAAGATAATTAATTTTTGAAACATTAGATATGTTGACTAGGCAATATTTTGAGCTTCGGGCTGAGTTATTTTAAGAAACTCATCAGTGTAAGCTGAAGAAGCAGAAAAATTAAAAACACACTAACGGTCTTTAATTTTTGGTTTGAACCGTCTTCAGGAAAGATAATAGAGGGAAACCAAGCGCCCTACTTGTCTACAACAAGTATATATATATATATATATATATATATATAACAAGTATATATATATACTTTTTCGTTAGAAATACGATCCAAAACGGACAAAAATAGTTCAATATAGGCAAAGAAACATAGAGAAATCAAAAGAACACACTTACAGTCTCTAATTTTTGGTTTGAACCGTCTTCAGGAGAGATAAGAGAGGGAAACCAAGCGCACTGGAAAAACAACCGTCTCTGAACCAGTGCGCTTGGTTTTTCTCTCTTATCTCTCCTGAAGACGGTTCAAACCGAAAATTAGAGACTTTAAGTGTGTTCTTTTGATTTCTCTATGTTTCTTTGTCTATATTGAACTATATATATATATATATATATATATATATATATATATTAGTGGATTTAGGCAGCAAGTCCTGTTTTAAGCTTGTCTTATTAGTTTAGTTTAGTTTAGTAGTTAATTAAATATAGATATTCCAGGTGAAGTGTTTTTTAGTGTTCTACCATTCTGAATATCTTTTGCTAGCTTGCTTTGGCAGTTATCACCATCATAAAGGAAGAGATGTGAGAAACATAGAAGATATATGTAAAAAATTCGTGAATGTAGAATCTGCCATCAAATTCGATACCATAGATATACCAGTGTTTCCCAAACTTTTTGGAGCGACCGCCCCTTTGGGTCCGTAAACCTATACTCAACACTCCTCAATAATCAGAATCTTAGACTAAATAACGAAATGAGTAACATTTTAATAATAAAATTAATATAATAACTAATCGAATATTTATTTATAATCCAATATATGTCTTGTTTCATAGCATATTTATGCAAAAGAATTAATACACAATAAAAGAAACTTAGATGAGAATATACTTTTAACATAAAAATAAATTATCAAAACAAATAATTTTAAGAAACCTTTTCCTAGAAGTTTACATGTGGTGTTTTCACTTAAATTTAGAAATTATATTGTATGAACATTTTCAATTTTATGGAAATAGAATCCCCAAATCCTTTTTGCATTAGCGCCCCCCGATATCAAAGCACCGCCCACTTTGGGAAACACTGATATATACTGTGTATGTCATTTGGTTGATTGGTAGTGAAGTTTTGTCACTGAGTGACCAGCATGTTTTAAGCAGGAAAGCTCATTAAAACATTATTCTTGATTGCTGTATGCGGGTCAACAGCCCTTCGTCTTTCCTTCACCATGTAACCTGCGTCGACTATAATTTCCTAGAATTTCATTTATTTACCCAAGTCCACATCTTTTTTTTTTTAATTTTGAAACATATTTTCGTCTATCTAAAATGCATTCAGTTTCATGGAAGTTTTTAAAGATAATTCCCTAATCGTCCATTAATTAAAGGGTGTAACTGGTTGCCTCTAACAACTCAATTTCCTCTTTTATGGTAAGAATGTAAATCACCTGCTGCATCCAAAGTACTTCTTATGAACATAGTTAGTTTTATTAATAATTATTAAAGATTCATATTATATTTTTGATTCATTAAATTCTTAATATCCAGTTTTTTATTTTTATTATTATTTTTTATAAAATTTCATATTTCACATTTACTTATTTCTCAAAATTTAATTCACTTATTAATTCTTCAATTATTTTAGGAAATATAAACTGTTTCTTCAAAGAATATAGTGACTCATGTAATACCGACGTATCAGAATTAACAGTTTTAATTGTAATTGCAGTTTAATTGTAATACGTCATGTTATACATGTTTATGTGTTTGTATGGAACTGTTCAATGAACTAAGTAAACTATATTAACAAAATAATGAGACATTATACTTTAACTGGGTCTTCATCAGGTAGGAGGATGTGAGACGCTTCGAAGACAAGCGAGGGCTTGTACTGTATATGTCACACAAACACACACTCAAACATATATATGATCAAACCACAATATGAAATGGGGAAAAAAGACTAGGATATTTCAACCGTAACAAGCGGTCTTCGTCAGAGTCAAAAACCCAACCGAAGACCTTAGTCTTTTTTCCGATTCTTAGTCGTTTTTCCCCATTTCATATTGTGGTTTGATCATTGATTGTTGTTTTCACGTGTCTATGCGAAATCTTGTTAAACATATATATATATAGTAGATTCATAGAAAGATAGTGACTCACATGTATCATTCTGATGACGAGATATTCAAAATATAGTAATGAGTCAAAATATTACTTATTTGTTATTTATATTTATATTATACATTTATCTTTTCACATTATACATATATTATTTATATATCAATGTCAAAAACCACAGTAAAAAATCAGATAAAAAGTCTGACCAAAACAAGGGGTCTTAGTCTGAGTCAAATCTCAACTAAGATTTGAGAGTTTGTGAGTTGCTTGTTTTTACGGTTGAAAGAACTTGGTCTTTTTTCTGATTTCTTACTCTGGTTTGAACGTTGATTTTTGTTTCACGTGTTTATTGTGAAATATTTTTATATAAATATTTACATAGGTACATATACGATCAAACCACAATGTGAAGAGGGGAAAAAAAAACTAAAACAATATTACCGAAATGGGCAACACTGTTGGTTTGCAACAGTCTCTGCGCCAGTGCGCTTAGTTTGCATCTCTTATCTCTCTTGACGGCGCTTCGAACCATAAATTATAAATTGAAAGTGAGTGTTTTCAATTCGTGCATATTTCTTTATTTAAAATGAACCTTGTATTTATTAACTTATATTTTATTATTTTGTTTGTTAAAGCCTCCCATTAACGGATAAGTATATTTGTTAAATTCGTTGTCTCCCGTTAACCAATAAGTTATATATATAATTTTCTTATTTCTTATTTCCAGTTTGATCTATACATTATATATTATATTTTTAATTTTATTTTTTAAGACACTCATTCTTAACTAGTTTCCCTTTTACATCTTTTTATCTAACTTTACCTTTTATGGATTATTGCAGATATTTTTTTTTCTACAATTCCATCTGAATTATTTATATTTTCCCAACTTGTATTGCTTATCTGTATTTCTGTTTATATTTTCTCTTAATTCTATTACTTCAAGACCGGGCACGGGGGGTAGCACTGGTGGTTGCCGTGTCGGTTACTAGCCGTTGCGTCTACAACGTTCTTTGTCTCCCTTTCTCTTTTCTCCTGAAGACGGATTACCCGAAAATTTGAGTCTGAAAGTGTGTTTCTTTTACTTTCTGTGCTACCTATCTTCAATTTTTAACTGTTATATATATATATATATACAAAACTAAAGTTTATCGGGACTCGGTCAGTTCTTCAGGTTCAAATTAAACTCTCATTGCCAACGTTTCGGTCTTTATTTAAAACCTTTTTCATAGGCCTCTGTTTTAAATGAAAAGGAAAATGAAAAAGGTTTTAAATAAAGACCGAAACGTTGGCATTGAGAGTTTAATTTGAAGCTGAAGAACTGACCGAGTCCCGATAACTTTAATTTTGTTTCTATTCCACTGTCGATACTTTTATCAATATATATATATATATAATGTTTATTTCTGTTTTATTTATATTTTGCTATTTTGTTTCTTACAGCTTCCCGTTAACTGATAATTACCCAAATAGTAAATAAAAAACAATGTAATCTTCATAGTAAGAAATTGCTAAAATAAACAATACGTTAAATTAAAATTGTCCCCCTTTCTAGAGAAAAAGTAATCTCTAGTTGAAAGGCAAACCTGTGTGAACTGAACACTTTCAGTGTGACACATTGTGATGATTCTAAGAAAGGTATTAAATTCGTAGTGACAAATTGTCTAAATTTGAAAACCTTAATTATGTTTCCATGTAAATGGTGAAACTTCAAGGCTAAATTCTTTGAAAAAAAAAGTATTAACCTATTTGTGAAATTGATTTTTTTTTTCTTTCAAAATACCAGGCATAATTAAGTATTGATGTGTCAGATATAACTTCATAGGAAAGGCAAAGATAATTACCATCTCAAAGTCCACAGTCGACTGTCGTTATAACTCCCTATGTAATTATCTAACTTGAAATCACTGAACAACTTTTTACAACTTTTCCCCAATGATTTGACAATAAAGCCTTATATTGGGACATTTTACACTAAAGCATAGGCTAATCTCCATAGGTGACTGGCGAATTCCTGGAGGAGCCAAAGCTGTCATTAGTACAGGTTCTATTACCTTGATAATTATCTTCATCGTTTTGCCCTGATTCCATTTTTTTATTTAAAAAAAAAACTTAAAACATGAACTCGGTTACTAAAAATAATACTTCTAAAAATATGTTTCGAATAAATAAGTATGTTAATAATTTCCTGATTGCAAATATAACTTTATTTAATTTAATTCAAACATGAAACAGTCCGTTAGGATAAAATATCAAACTATTAGAATAAAAGAATACGTAAAAATAACACAAGTAAATTCAATATTTCGATCTTGTCGTTATCAGGAGAAGGAAAAGAAGAAGATGAGTTCTGCTCGTCTAGCAAACAGCAAACAAAGTTAGTTGGTGTTTGCCAGCCGAGCATAGCTCACCTTTTTCTTCCTCTAATTCTCCTGATGATGATGAGTTCAAAATATTGAAGTGCATTGTGTGTTGTTTCTACGTGTTTTTTTATTCTAATAGTTTTTATAAAATTAAATATATTTTATGGCATTAAATTTAGATAATTATAGAATATGCTGTACTAATTATTGGTTTACACTCATTTCTTATAATTAATGTTTTATCCTGCCCTACTTTTTGACCTGCATATCGAATTCTACAGTATGAAATCAGTTGCCTTGTAATTTTCCTTGTATAACTGCAGAGTGTGTTGTACATATGACAGTAAACAGTTTAACAATGTTTATTATTATTTTTCTTTGAAGTACCAAATTGTTATTACAAAAGTACTGAGTAACTAAAATTTACAATTTACGGCCGCTACTCGTATAAACAGCCTATTTGTTCTTTCCTGTAGACTGGAAGAACAATAAAGTAATCTAAGCAGTTAAAGTAATTTACTTCGCATTGTGAAACAGTATCCAACTAATAGATAAATTTAAATCAGATATGATACTAATTAAAGGCTCACATTCCAATAAAATATGATTTATTTAAACATAGAATCATGCAAACTTACAGCTACATACAATAGTAGTTGTACGATCATAAAAATAATAGTTACAGACATGCAACATGTGATCTTTCCATGTGTGAAGCAATAGTATTCTATCAATTAATGGTAAGAGAAAAAGAGATAATTGAATTTGTAATCGAAACGTAAGATGTAGACTCTACCGGTGGGAAAATGTTTGAGAATTCTTAGTATCAGAAATATTTAGGCGGGAAATGAATTTCATTGGTTCATGAATGAAGTTGATGAACTGGGAATGCTTGTCCCTTGAAATTATATTAATGATACTCCTCCGGTCATTTCATTGAAAACTGCTCCTCAATCAACCAGATATGAGCTGCAACTGTGAAACTATTTCGTTATTTTATATAATTCTGTAGCATTTACTGGTCACGATGTATTCTAAATTTTTTTTTTATAGATTATCTGCTGATCTAGTTGTAAAAATAAATCCATAAGCATTCTTTCAACCTGTTTTTCTTTTGTAGGTAAAAAGCTAATGAAATGGTCTCCACGTATAAAAATTTAATCGTATAAACAACGCGTTTCGAACACGTAGTGTTCTTCCTCAGGTATTAACTAAAAAATACAGTGTCACCAGAGAGTTATCTATAGTACAAAAAGTACAAGTAATATAGTACAAAATATAAATAAAATGAAATAAGAAAGAGAGTAGTGTTACTTCTGTTCGTATATTCACTATAAAATTGGAAAAACGATCTAAACTGAACACAATACGAATTGAAAATCGAAGAAGAGTAACCAACAGAGTAATGAAACACACTTACAAACTCAATTTTTGGACAATCAGTCTGACTACCAAAAAATTAAGTTTGTGTGTTTCCTACTTCTTTGATTTTGAACTTGGTATGTATATTTTCATGTAATACAACTATCATATATCAAAACGATAACACAGTTACACTTGTTCAGCATAATGCAGGAGTTTGGGAACCACCTGTAGTTCGGAATTTTTCACGATCCGGCAAGTCAAGTCCCGTGGTTGATGGATTAGAAACGTTCAACTTGTACTAATGGCAAGTTAGCTAGAAGACTTACTACAACTAACCAAATTGAAAATAAACTGAATATTCAATTAATATATATTAAACATTTCTAGTTAAATAAATCTCTTTTAAAAATTACAATTCCGTTTTTTTGGTTTTCAATAACCCAAATATTACCATTAATCTTTAGTTGTGCAAACCGTAATTGTGTGGTATTTACTAATTCTGAGGTAAAATGGATAAACCAACAAAAGTCTCCACACAAATGAAGTTTTATTCAACGCGTTTCGAACACTTTGTGTTCATCATCAGGAAGACACTATAATACAAATTATATCTAATTAGTTACAAAAATTAGAGTGAAATAATTTCACTGTAGTAGTCTTACTGATGATGAACACAAAGTGTTCGAAACACGTTGAATAAAACTTCATTTGTGTGGAGACTTTTGTTGGTTTATCCATTTTACCTCAGAATACCATTAATCTATTCCCTATGTTGGTTCCTTTTCAATTGATATGGTTTGCAGGTTCAGTGAATCACTTCTAATAAATTTCTATGAAATGAAAAAAATTGATATAATGAACAGATCTAAAAAAAAAAAAAAAAAAAAATCAGTATTATTTTTGAGGGGAAAAAAGTGAAAAAAAAAAACATTCAGAAGTAGACCGCATTTATATGGATGAGAATTCAATAATATTTTTCAATAGAGAATAGATGTATGATTACTGTGGCCCGTTAGAGATGAAGAATTGGCTTATTCAATGATTGCAACTCTATCTGGACTCAAAGGTCTTATGTTTATTTCTTTTCCGACTTCTTAATCCTGTCTTCAGCCACTCACGATTAGATTCCACCTCGTTTCAATGATTTATAGCTACAACCTGTTCAAATGTAAAAATCATATCAACGAGATTTAGTCATTACAATTATTTTACAGCAAAATATATATCGCTGGCAAGAATTTCTCATATTTGTATATAGACACAATCAGTTCACTCTCTCTCTCTCTCTCTCTCTCTCTCTCTCTCTCTTATATATATATATATATATATATATATATATATATATTGATAAAAGTATCGACCGTGGAATAGAAACAAAACTATAGTTTTATACATATATATACACCATCATAAACGAAAAACAGTCCGGCAGGACAGATAACAATTAAAATAAGCAGTGACACATAATCTGAAACACAACAAAGACTCACTTTTCAATATTTCGACCCTAATGGCGGTCGAAATATTGAAAAGTGAGTTTTTGTTGTGTTTCAGTTTATGTGTCACTGCTATATTATATATTATATATATATATATATATATATATATATATATATATATATATATGAAAATGACACCAAATTTAGCTGATACCTGTTTCTTAACAAGTTTCTCAATTTTTCTAAATAACACTCTCGTTATTTCGTCTACACAATAAAGTACATCTCCTATTGTCGACAAGTTTCGAATGATCAATATTCATCATCAGGACGTGAATAAGATCTAAGGTAAATTCTCTCTAATAATAAACCAGATAATTTACCTTAGATCTTATTCACGTCCTGATGATGAATGTTGATCATTCGAAACATGCTGGCAATAGGAGAAGTACTTTATTGTGTAGACGAAATAACGAGAGTGTTATTTAGAAAAATTGAGAAACTTGTTAAGAAACAGGTATCAGCTAAATTTGGTGTCATTTTCAATAATGTGTGTGTCAAGGAAGGACTGCTACCTAAATTTACGAATATATTTTAATTTACGAATATTAAAATATAGCTACCTATATATATATATATATATATATATATTATATATATATATATATATATTGCATAGAAAAGCACAATTATAGTCTGTAATTTTGGGTTTAACCGTCATCAGGAACGAGGAGATAGCGACACCAAGCTCACATTCGAAAACGATACAACCAGTTTCTTCACAAGTGCGCTTGGCGTGTTTATCTCCTGTTTCCTGATGACGGTTAAACCCAAAATTAGAAACTGTAAGTATGTTTTTCTATTTACTGTGTACCTATAATTTACTCTGAAGCGTTTGTTGTCCTTATATATATATATTCCTTTAGCAAGTTTTAGCATTTCTTAAGTAATGAATAAAATATCGCCCGGCCTAAGTAATATATAATGTTGCATACAGATTATGCGTTGATAAGGTTTGGACGTTGACCCGAGGTCATTATGTATTAGCATTTGTATTATTCTTCTGTGGTGCGACAAACAAATCGCTTGGTAAAAAGGCATTTGCATTCCTGTAAAGTTCATGCGACAGCCTCAGGCGTTCCTTATACTGTCTTCTTTAAACCAGATCATTCATTAATGTTAATAAGCTTTGCAATTATTATTCCTCTTGAGTGAAATGCATGTAATATTTTATTATTCATTTTTTTTTATATATAGTGCTTACAAAACTTTCTATTGATTGTTTTATTTTTGTTGTTGCATATTACATCTTTTGGCAGATGATTTTAAAAAAGATCTTAAACAAATTTGTAGTTATATCGTTAAGAAATAGTTTTTTGGTCTTGAAATCGAGGTTCATTTTTAATTGTATTTAAAAGGTTAGGTTAGGTCAGGTTGCAGTAAAGTCCCACAAGAAAAGAATTTTAGGTGGGCAATGGACCCTTGGGATATAATACAACGAACTTTCTACATTAGGAGTCCTAAATTTTGTTTAACTCAAGTGCATTTAGAGTAGAGATCTGATATCATTTAGGCTCGGGGCCGACGGCTTACCGTCCTCTCCGGGTGACGATATTCGCCTCTCACGTGTATTAATCGAATGCTAAAGGGGGTATTGAACTCCGGATCTACCAGTCCAAAGGTGAAGACGTTGCCACTGTGCAAACCTGGCCTCCTTTTTATTAAATAACCTAATTATTAAAGCTTGTCTAGTTTGCTCATTTTTCAGTAGCAGTTTTAATAGTCAGCTTCAATTTTTGGGGCTAAGTTAGCTCAGTCGTTAATGTACTCGTTTTTGAATTAGTAGGTTTTTCTTGGTCCTCGATTTATTCACGCGGGAGGTGAATAAATCTGAGCACGTCGTTTCTCGGAAAGGACGTTCAACCGTTGGCCCTGAGCCTGTACGACGTCAGGTACTTATTAAAGATCTCAACTCTAAATACACTTGAGTTAAGCAAACTTTAGGTCTAAGGTATAATAAACAGGTAGTGTGGACCGCCCATAGCTAAAATCGGTGCCAAATAATAAATGAGCCATACTTTCCGCCCCCTAGAACAGCACTCAAAGCTGATAGCCTAATAAGTGTGTGTGTGTGTAG
Source organism: Hermatobates lingyangjiaoensis (assembly GCA_026182355.1). NCBI lineage: Eukaryota > Metazoa > Arthropoda > Insecta > Hemiptera > Hermatobatidae > Hermatobates > Hermatobates lingyangjiaoensis. Next base: position 628,408 of record JAPFBL010000184.1, on the reverse strand, counting down.
CCTATGGTCTTCATTGGCTATATACCGTACTGCAATCACAGCTAAGTTAGAACTTGTAGCAAAAAAAAAAGTTCTCCATGTATGATGTGAAGACACACTAGCCTCAGAATGTTATTGCCGCGACATAAATACCAAATAAGAGAGGGAAAGCAAAGAGGAAAAAAATTCTCCTTTCTCTTCAGATCTTCTCTTTTAGATTTGAAAACTTTTCTTTAATTATAAAAACGCCGAAGCAACTTCTAGTAATAGTCTTTTAAAGTATCTTTTGTAATTGTTTGTTGTAATCCCTCAACATATGGGAATAAAAAAAGATATATATATTGCATTATCTGCCTACTAGTTGTTTTCTTTAATAGGATTTTTACTCATTTCTTGTTTTTTTTTTCATTTTTTTTCTCTAAACAATTTAACATGATTCAGGTTTTTGGTTCATAGGATGGGAAAAGGAGTAATTATTTCTTCCCGGCCTGGTAAAATATTGAGTGCACGTCAATTAAAAAAAATATCGTCATTTTCACTCCTTAGAATGAGTATACCCAAAAATAGAACTACATTAGTTCTTCTGTCCCACATATAATAGTATGATGATTAGGATTTGATCACATTTAAAATATATTGTCATTATTCTTTTTCAATATTTTTTATTTAAATTAAATTAAAATTATTTTCATATTTTCTTCAGTTGAAAAATTATAATAAACAAATCATTGAAGGATAATAGGAAAAAAAAAATAATTCTTTCTTGAAAAATTCCAAAGTAATGTGATATGCAGAAGAAAATTTGAAGAAAATGGAGGTTTCCTAAAAGAAATAGTTTATCAACAATCATATTTTAAAAGAACAAATGAGGATGTGCTAGTGTGTCAGATGTTATACTTTACGTCCATACCCTTATTATAAAACCTAACTTCTTCCTGAAGTCCTTTCTAGGCCAACATGTCATGTGGTGAGCTGTTTGCGGTAAGATGTTAGCGGTCCACTGACTATCCTTGTCACACTACGGTCCTTCAATTTGACATCTCTATCCCACAAATGTAGTCATCAGACGTGTTCTCTATCTCAATCTGTCCATTTGTGAAGCCATTAGTAACATTACTGCCACACCGAACGCTACCGTTAGGCTTTCCAAGTAAATGCTTCAAATCACTATCTGTGAATTACAACCAGCTATATATATATATATATATATACTTTTTCGTTGGAAATACGATGCGAAACGGACAAATATAGTTTAATGTGGAAACCAGGAACTGGTTTGGGCGCTGTTTTGTTATTTCATGTGTTTATTGAGAAATCTTGTTATATATATATATATATATATTAGATCTCTAACCACCTCTGTAGTGATTTGGTATGTAGTTGGTAACCACCTTTCACGTGATTTGGTATGTACAAACAAATAAAATCTTGGGTCAGAATGTGCTAAGAACACAGAAACTTCAGTAGGAGTAGATAATATGCAAAATACTTATTCTTTCGTAAATCCTCTATATATATGTATGAGTTCTTATTTATAGAAAAGTCAAATAAAATTTGTGGAAAAACAAATGATTACAGATATGAGAGACCTGTCTGAATCTAGTTGTTAAAGTTGATGTTCTTCTGTTTCTTGGACTAGAGAGTCAAATGGTTGAGGAAGTCGATAGGTAAGATGGGGTTTGTAGGTACAGAATGGATGCACATGGTACAGCAGTTGGCTCCCACATGCTTGCAACAGGTGCGGGGAGACCTTTTGAAAAACCATCTCATTCCATTCCACCATGCCTCAGAATCCATTCTCCGCTGAAACTTGTAAAGTAAAACAATATTACTTCTATAATTATTCCGATATTAGTTTTAGCATAGGCTTCAACTGATTATATTAGTCAACAAATTTTTTGTTGATCTAAGATGATTTAGATTAAAACTTTAAATTACACAAAGCACGACACAGAAAAACGAATAAAAAGAACACTTAAAGAATTCAATATTTTGAACTTTGTTCGTCCTCTCTTCTAGTCTACTCCTGATGACGAACAAAGTTCGAAATATTGAATTCTGTAAGTGTTCTTTTTATTCTTTTTTCTGTGCCGTGCTTTGTGTAATTTCAAGTTTTATAGTCCTTGTGAACCGTTTCTTATATTTAATGATTTAGATTAATTCAGCGCTGCTAAATTAATCTAAAAAAATCATGTTTTTTCATCAGGTCAAGTTATCAAGACGTTTGCTTTTTTATACCTTAAAATTAGGCGTATTTCTAAATACATTCTCGCGTCATACAATTAAAGGTTTTTATTGTGATCAACGTTAAATGATTATATCACAAACCTTAAAGCTTTTACTTGCGTTCCAAATTTTTGGTGGAAAAATTAATCATGGCTACATCTTCTCCTAGTCGATATTCCTTAAATCAACATTGTTTTGCTATATTTGCGGGGAAATACCTTAAAATCCAAATGTATTTGATACGTATTTGTATATGTATTGCAAATATTTTGGTATTATTAATGAATATCTGTCTTAAAGTTAAATAAAAATATTGTTTCTTCGATTTTCCTGTCTTTATTGCAGCTATCGCCTTTCTACAGAGAGGTTTATACCACAGTAGAAGAACTAGACTTGATATAGAAAAAATGACGCCATTTCTGAAATTAGCACCCTTAAATTAGGTAAAAACTGTTAAACTTCATACGCACCATGACAATTTCTTTTTTGTAGGCCAGTGTTATATCTACCTATGATATTACTGTTTTCAAGTATAAAACATTTTGTGTTGAACTCTTAAAAAATACATATAAACTGGTAAACGTGATCCAAAACTACATGCATATTACATTAATAATAGAAATAGTAATACCTGGTGATGCAAAAAAAAAACAATGATACCTGGGTTCACAATTCTATAACACTGAATACATAACACTGAATTCTTGAGGCATATTGTATATTTGTAAGGTATAGCAAAAGAAAGTTCAATAAAACTGTTATAAATGCATTTATAACTAATTATTGAGTTGTTGTAAGCCAAAAGAAATGTTTCAATTTTGACATCAATAACTCTTAAAATTCAAACTCAATAACTACAACACTTCAAAGTATATTCTTAAACAAAATTATTTTTATTACAGCTATTGCTTCCATGTTTTGGAACTATAATCATATACAACAAAAAAAAACTTAAAAAAACTGAGAAATTAAAAGAAATTGTCATAAGTTGTAATTTATTTTGTTATCTAATTGGAACATTTAATTTAATAGACTAAACACTCACAAAGCAAATTCTTTCAAAAACTAAATAAATTTGATTGAAACAATGGTATAGATATCATCCTTAAATATTTAACGTTTCTTGAGTCAGAGTTATAAATTACAGTATAGACATAAACGAAATGTTCAAAAGTGTTAAAGTATTGATTTGATTATGCTAAGTCTCAATATTTGTATTAATTCATTTTTAATTACTTTAAAGCAATTTTCTTGTTCTCAAGAAAACAGAGATATCATTGTTATTAATTAATAAAATAATTCAGTAATTAATTATTGGTGCTGACTTGTTGAAATGTTTAATATTAAGTAAACTGAACTAAAATTTTAAAATAATAATTAATAATATTAATATTAATAATATTATAATTATTAATATTATTAATATTAATAATATTAATATTAATATTAATAATTGATATTAATAATAATTAATATCACTGAATGACTCTGCGAGATTTATTAATTGTTGAAATAGGTATAATTAATTTGAAGTGGGAACTGTTACAGGTTTTAAATTACCAATTCTTTTTTTGGACGTAACAAGTGTTATTCAATTGAATTGTTTTATTCTCATTATTTTATACAAACCTCACCACATAAAGGTATACTATGTGGTAGAGTTTGAATTGTATAATCAACATATTGCTGTTTTAAATTTACTTTCCTTTTTCTAATTAAACTTTGAGTTTGTATTATTATTTCAGTAGAACAAAAATGTTTTACGTACAGCCAATGCAACAAATTTTAATAAATTTAATAAAACTTTATTTAAATTTAAAAATTAATATCGGTTTAAATCAGACGTGGGGAACCTGCGGCCTTAATGCAGTATGAGGCCTTTTGAATCATGAAATGCGGCCTTCTGCGGTTTGTTGAGAAAAATGTTTCAAAATATAAGTAATTATAATTATTATAATAAAAGCAAAACATTCTGGTATTTAGGAAGAATACTATTCATCAATAATTACTTGAAAAGTTTAAGCTTTTAAATAATCATTTTACTGAGTCAACAGAGGTAATAAAGGAAAGCAATGATAACACTGTTGAATCTTTTGAAAGATGTAAAACAGTTTTAGATGCACTGATCAAGTAATATAATGATAGATTCAAGAATATTACAATATAACTATGATGCAAGAATTTGCTTATTCATTCCTGGTGGCTTTTTGGGGAAGTGAATGGTGCTAAAATGGCCTTTCCTCCAAGAAAGGTCATTGATATTTCGGAGATATCAATAAGTAATATTGAATTATATATGAAAAATAATTTTTAATAAGATATTTAACTTTTTTGATAAATAGAGCATATGTATTGTATATTTTGTTGATTTATTTCGTTTAAAAGGTTCTTTGAAAACTTGAAGAAACATGAATGTTGTTATATATTATAATTGAAAAGAAAAGAAATAGTTTAACCTAACCGAGGTTTAAAGGACACTAACCTAGATTTCAACCAGCCATATTGTTGGAAAATAATCTCTAGGTGTATAGCTTATTATTTTCATTTGTTATTAATATTAACGAAATTAAGCAACAAGAAATATACGTAAATAACTGAGAACAGTGACAGTTTCATACTTACTATTTCAAGTGATTTTGAAGGTAATCATTTCCTTGAGAGACTGCTTTTCGAAAATTTCGTTGCATAATTAAAACACTACCGATACCTTACTAATGGAGGATCAATGACTTGTATATGACGTCACTCAAAGCAATGTCATCTAAATTACTTCCTCTGCAGGTTTACCTACTTGTAAAATATAATTTATAATAAATAAGTTTTTTTTTGGTCTTTGTTTTGAATTTATCTGCTATTAAGTTCAACATCAGGCCATTTTAAGATGTTCTGTTAGTCATTCCTACACAACAATAACTCAGCGTAGGAATTTATTTCGTTCAAAACCTGAATTTGCAAGACGATTTAATGGTATATCAAACCAATTTTTTGCATATTATAAAACTGAAAAGCATTTTATCCATTCTATATCCGAACCATAAAAAAAATTTCTGCATACCTGCTAAAATATGCTATTAATTATTAGAAATACATACATAATTCATTACTAAATAATTTATGCAATAATATTTATTTCGGAGTTGTATTTTGTTACCAATTTTTCATGTGAAATACAATTATACTCTATTTCATTATCCTAAATATTGCAGCACACCAGGAAAAATAGAAGTAAATATTAGTCGGGTTTCGGTTAGTATTCTAGGTTCAAGTCAACGATGTGCGGTTTTCATTTAAAACCATTTTAATAGGCCGCCTACAACATGTGTAGTAAAAAGAAAAGGGTTTTAAGGAAAAACCGAAAAGTTGACATTTAAGAATTTGTAGGCCTATGGACAAGCAAAAACTGAAACTTACTGAATATAGATTGAAAGATCTATTGAAAAGTAACAGTCGAAACGTTGGCATTGGAGAGAACCAAATTTTGGCTAGAATACTGACCAAAACCCGATTAATATTTCCTTCTATTCTATTAGTCGGCCGATAAATTATTTATATTGTTACATTAATGTGACATACAGTTAAAATAATATTAAGAGGTTGTGTGAATGTAAATGTATAGGATTACTTGTAAGTTTATGGAATATAGTAAATTTTAAAAGAATAGTTTAAACTAAAACTAAAATGACTTTGAACGAAGTTTCTCATAGAAAATTAGATTCATTTCAAAATTCCATTTAGCGTTATTCCCATGGGCTCAATCAATGTGAGGCCTTTGTAGTATGCAATTAAGAAGCTGCCTCATCTACTACCGCCAGGATAGATTATAGCATTGTGGGATCCATGCCGGCAGCTAGTCCCCTACAAAAACATATTGCATCCTCCATTAATAATAGTCAAAAACTATTTCTGTTTGGCCAGATTAACTTGTCTTAATAGTAGCATTTGAGGAAACATATCAACAAAACCTTTGATTTATAACTTATATAAGTGACTCAACATTGGAGCAATCAAGAAAAAAAGATTGAAGATAACTTAACAATAGTTAGGATTTATTAAAAAAAAAAACATATAACTTGTAACAATTGAGACGTATTCTAAAGTAATTTACTAAAAACAATACTGGTAACCATTGAGAACTATGCTAAACAAATCTTACTTTAAAACAATCATAAATGTTATGTGAAATGAAAATCAACATTTAAACGGCCATATTATATATAAAATAGAACATACATGTTTCTAAAAATAATCTGATTTTTGGTAAATCCGTTTATTGTAATATCCTGATATTTAATAACGAATTCAGAAATGAGTTTGAGATCTTTTGACCAATAACTGGTCCTCGTCAGGGTCGTACGATGGATTGAGAAAAACTAGTTATTTTAATCGACAGATCTTAGTCCTATTTCTTAATTTCTTACTCTTTTAGACATTTGTTTATATATATATATAAATAAGTCTTGTTAAATTGTATGCCAATTTTTAATTTCACAACTTTTCTACTGAGGCTCTCAATTTCTCTAATACACATTCTCAAAAAAGTGTTGAACGAAGGTCTGTTTCCGAAATATATATATCGATAAAAATATTGACTCAACAATAGAAATAGAATTAAAGTTTATCAGGACAGGTGTCAGTTCTTCAAGTTCAAATTAAACCCTCATTGCCAACATTTCGGTTGGCAATAAATGGTTTTTCAGGTTTTCAGTTTAATTTGAACCTGACGAACTGACCGAGTCTTGATAAACTTTAAAGATAATCATATATATATATATATTGTCTGTTGGGACCAGTTATTGTCAGAGTCAGTTGGGTTTTTGACTCTGACGGAGACCGCTTGTTACGGTTGAGGGATCTTAGTCTTGTTTTCCCATTTCTTGTTGTGGTTTTATCATATATATATCTATATATATATATTATATATAACAGATTCAATAATATATCGACCGTTTGATAGAATAGGTGTGTTCTCTAATCGGGGTTCGGTCAATTTTCCAGGATAAAAAATCAAACTTTGATCAAAGTTTGATTTTTTATCCTGGGAAATTTGACCGAACCCCGATTAGAGAACACACCTATATATATATATATAAATCAACGTCTAAAAAACAGAAAGAAGTCAGAAAAATGACTAAGATCTTTCAACAAAAACAAGTGGTCTTCGTCCAAAGTCAAAAATGATTCAGTATCCTGATAATATTATTAGTATCTGTTTTGAGTGACGAAGAACATTTGTTTTGGTTGTTTAGTTGATTTCTTACTGTGGTTTAAACATTGATTTTTATTGCACGTGTTTATTGTGAAATCTTTAAACCGGGATCAAATCAGTTTGTAAATCCCTTTTGTGTTTCTGATTTTAAATTTTCATTATATGTAGAATGTAAATGTATAATCACTTTAAACAAGTAATTTATGATATCAGGATTTGTGTGTTAAATTACAGCATTTTGACATTTGACCAGATTGATATAGCTAAGATTTCGGTCTGTGAAATAAAAATATTGACCGTGAAATACAAACAGAATTAAAGTTTATCAGGACTCGGTCAGTTCTTCAGGTTCAAATTAAACTCTCATTGCCAACGTTTCGGTTTTTATTTAAAACCTTTTTCATAGGTCTTCAGTTTAATTCGATCCCGAAGAACTGACCGAGTCCTGATAATATTTCTAACGTAATATATTGAACGATCGTAAAGGGAACAAGCTTGTGATGTTATTCATTAACATCTATAATGATACTAATCATTAAAGTATATGTTTCACACTCTTTTGTGATTTTTAAATATAATAAAATTTTAAAAAAGTTGGAAAGTTTTGGTTGATAAGTTGACTTAGTTTGTTCTGCAAGTGTATAGCAATGGAACCTTTTGAAATTAAATGTCTCAATAAAGCTAAGTAGAATTGAAGGCCAGATAAAAGATAACTTCTGTTGCTTAGAGAAGTGTTTGGGGAAATCTCAGCTGTAATGGAGCACCAAGTGTTAGATTACATCTGCTAGATATTGGCTGTAATTATGAACAACCTTGCTCAAGTAGAATCATCCACGATTGCAACTAGATGCAATGCCAACTAATTTACAGCTGAAACAACTCAGCGTATGAAGGTCCAGTACAAGGATTATATTCCGGATATAAGTAATCCATTGTAGCCAATCAAAAATCTCTCGTCATCTAAACTGGTATTGGTCTATTAAAATTAATCTCTCAATCAGGTTTTTGAGTTATATATATATCTCATTCACTTATTGACGAGTCATTCAAAAAATTTTCGACATTCTGTAAATTTGCCTAGGAATGTGAAAATATCCAAAGTTCACCTTTTTTTTTTCAAAAAGAAAATATCGAAATATACGATTGAGTTAGATCTGTCTCTATCTTTATCTTACTTTCGCTATGATTTTTATCTGAGTCCTATGAACTGTTTCATTTGATTTATAAATACTTTGACAATGGAAAAAGCGATCTAAAACGGCCTACTAAAGTTCAAATAAAAGCAAAGAAAGATGATAAGTTAAAAACACACGCTTAGAGTCCCTAGTATTTGGTTTGAACGGTCATAAAGTGAGATAAGAGAGGGAAACCAAACACTCTGGTGCAGACTCTACGGTCTCTGCACCACTGCACTCGGTATTGCCTATCTTATCTATTATAATGACGGTTCAAACCGAAAATTAGTGACTGTAATGTGTAATTTATCTATGTTTCTTTACTTATATTGAATTTTATATAAATATATATAAGGTATTTTTTTTCTTGACCACAATTTACTAATTAACACTTTTTCTTCTTCTTGGAGTTTGATCAGGGTTAGAGACCCTGATTTCACCTTTTGGAGGCGAAAGGGTGATTCCGTATATTAACCCTGACCAAACACTCCAAGAAGAAGAAAAAGTGTTTATATATATATATATATATATATATATATATATATTTGTGTACAATGGCAGCAGGTCTTCCCTTAAGCATATGTTATTAAAATAAGCAGCAGCTTCTGCATTGACCAGTTTGGAAGCAACCTTCTTTGGAAGCTACCAGAGTCTCACCGCAAAGTGATACGAAAACTAGAGAGTGTCAACAAGAAACTGGTCAATGCAGAAGCTGCTGCTTATTTTATAATAATATATATATATATATATATATATATAATATATATATATATATATATGGTTCGTATAGCTGCAGACAATAGTACACAGTATAACAAAGCATTTTTACATAAATGTACAATTTCTTATAAGGAATATATTGGGAACAAAGACGCTGGTTTGACATGCATGATAATACAAAAGCAGCTTTCGATACAATCTAAACAGAATCGAATACATGATGAAACTTGGGTTTCACAACTCTTCTAGAAGGGCTCTAGTTTCTCGTGTTCCCACATCATTCCTGATGAGGACAGGCTACTCTCTAGTGAATCTCAAATGAGCTGGAGATTTTTAATCTTCTCGACAAAAAAAAAAAAAGAAAAGAAACAAAGAAAAGACACTTTGTCTTACGAAATATAAGAAAAGGCATAGTATTAAAAATCTCTTATCTGTTTATACATCTTCCCTTTGGATATAAAATATGATGTTTTGAAATAACATCTGTATATTTTAATATATGAATATACATAAAATTATACTATATTTCTTTCATTACCGAGATTCAGTTTATGAAAGACGCTAAATCAAACCTGAATAAACAACGAAGAATAGTGTTGAAAATATGTGATCCAGATAAAAAAAACGGTGAAATCATAGATTAGAATAAAATGTATATATTTATTATAAATTTATTTAAAATAAAATACGTATTTTTAAATATATATATATAAATACTTAATTCATTAAACTCTTTTTGAATCCTTGTTCTTGTCACTTTTCTAGTTAACGTATCTAGCTTGGTAATAAATGTTTTGAAGTTTTCTAATCATTAGGAACACACAAAAAATGTCTATGGCTTGGAACTAAGCCGACAATTGTTAACGAGCAATAGTGACATAATTAATAAAGAAATGATGTCAGCTTTTACAAATAATCCAAGCGCTCAAGATTTTAGAAAAGAAGCCCAGTATGAATGGACAAATTTTAAGTTTAACATAATTTTGAAACTACACGTAGACGAATTGGGGAACAGGAATACGGAAGATACTGGTAATTAAACAATGGCCTTTAGGCCAAATTTAGGCGACATATTTTTCGAACTAGTTAAACCTTTATTATTTCAATTACTATAGTCTAATTGTAACCTTCCTTTATCTGTGTATTATGCATGTCAACTAAATTAAAGCTCAGTCCATAATTTTTAATTTTTATTTATTTATGTATCAATTCTTCTGTTCATCACTCAGTTTTTATTTTTTATTATTTTATTTTATTTTTTTTGTTTTTTCTTATTCCTATTTTAATTTAAATTGATTCTTGTCTACCTTATTCTCTGTGACCGGGCGCGTATATGGCAACATTGTTGGTCTCCAACCGTCTCTGTACCAGTGCGCTTGGTTTCCCTCCTTTATCTCTCCTGAAGACGGTTCAACCGAAAATTAGATACTGTAAGTTTGTGTTTTTAATTTTTCTATGTTTCTTTATGTACATTGAACTATATATATATATATATATATATATTTGTATATCATGCTGTTTGTTTCTTGACCACTCTTTATTCACAGGTTTTTCAGATTTTTTTGAGGGTTTTGGTCTGGATATTAAAAAACGCTTCTTCGTCTTCGTTTCGACATATATTTATGTCCTCGTCAGGGCTATTTGTGCTCAATGTATTAATGTTTTAACCCTGAGGAGGACATAAATATATGTCGAAACGAAGGCGAAGAAGCGTTTTTTAATATCCAGACCAAAACCCTCTAAAAATCTCAAAACCTATACATTTTTATATATTATATATATATATATATATATATTAAAATCGTCTCATAGTAAGTGCGCCAGGCTCTATCGCTTCTCTCCTGATGACGGTTAAATTGAAAATTAGAGACTTAAGAGTGTTTTGTTGTTTTTTTTTATATTACCGTGTATTTTATTACCGTTGTTTATATTTCCTCTATATATAAAAAAATTATATTATCAATATGTATAAAAGTTATAAAAAATAATACGTTAAATTAAGTGTATGTTATTATATTTTGAAATAAAATGTAATACATATATTATATACCAGAGGTGGCCAAGCCCTTGATACTCCCAGCCATTTTTCAAAATTTGAAATGTTTTGCGAGCCGCAATTAAATACGAATTTAAAATGTTTGCAAAAAAGGTGTTAACCAATTTTTTTTAGAGAAATTATATTTATTGAGAGCCAGAAATAATCCTTGAAATAGTGGTATGTGTCGCGAACCGCAGGTTGACCATTCCTGTTATATACATTTATTAAAAGTTTAATATTTTTTTATGATTAGTGTAATGTTTAAAGTTTTTACAATATCTTAGGAAAACCATTTTTATGTAATTCACGAGCTTTGCAAGCAGTTATTGTGTGATTTTTACTCATGATTATGATTTTTATCAAAAATCAACGCGATCCGAACACTTAGCATTCATATTCAGGTTACATCTGCCTGAGTACTGTGATGTTAAACACTTAACATCACCTAACACAGGCAGATGTATCTGACGATGAACACTAAGTGTTTCAAGTAAGTCGATGTTTGATCAAACCTTTTTCTGTATGGATACTAGTTTTTTCTTCTCCTTTTAATGATTTTTATGCAATATCCCTAATAAATACATTATTTTAAAAACACGGATATATACATAAGTCATATTTATTGAATTTATTTGATTTTGTAATAAACTCAGATATTCGTTTTCTGAAGAGAAAACAGTCACCTTTGGCTTTACTAGCACACATCAGTAGCGTACAATGTACAATTATTTTATGATTCCTATCAGCAGTTTATTGGCTATCAAAGTGTTCATATCTTTTTTTTTTTTTGCAAATCATAAAGCAGTCGAAAGTCGAAAGTATACGATATGTAATATGATTGCGCAAAAGTGAAATTTATATTTATTAAGTTGTAAATGTGTTATATGCTATAATCAACCCTCACATACCACAACGGTTCACCAGTAAGAGTGTTATCCTTAGACATACGAATGTATCTAAAATCAATGTTATACCTCTTTATTTAAATCAACTGCAGTTTACTTATTCAATCAAAATTGTTGTTTTCAAACGGCACGACTCTCGAAATAATATATAATTCATTTATCCTAACTTGTAACAAACTATATGGAAATGTTGATAGTTCAAAAAATAAGATTGAAGAAATAACATTTACAGTATTACATAGTGTGAAATAATTACATTATCTAATCATTAAAAAATTAAATCTCTCTTTATATATTATCTCTATTATTATTCATCAATGATCAAACCACAATATGAAATGGGAAAACAAGTGTAAGATCTTTCAACCGTAACAAGCGGTCTTCGTCAGAGTCAAAAACCCAACTCAGTTTGGTTGATTGTTATTTCATGTGTTTATGTGAAATCTTTTTATATATTCATACATAAAAATTATAGTTTGGTTAACATTTTTGTTAGCTATCATCAGCAACTTTGAATACATTAGCTAATTATTAAGAAAGTAGCAGTTTGCGAATATATTCTTTCATCATTCATATATTCATATCATACAAAGTTTTAGTTTGGTCAGAATTCTTGTTAAGTATCATTAGAAATGTTGAATTGTCTGTTTTGACCTTTGATGCCTTCTGTATCTGATTGCATTCAGTAGCATGCTAATTGGAAGTACTCTGGGGTAGTGTTTTATTGTTTTCTCACTTCTTTCAATGCTCAGTATTTCTTTTGTAGATTCTCATTTTTCTTTTACATGTATATGGGCTCATAATATTTATTATTGCTATTCGTTTAATGATTTTAATATTTATATCTTTTAAAATGTATCTACTATATATTCATTCAAATTATCTTATTTAGGCTTAAATTATTTAAAGTATTCTATTTTTTTTACCTTCGTATAATAATTTAAGCTAAGAATAAAATATTAGTTAAATATCATACACTGACATCATTGGTTTACATCAGTAAGTATTTTTTTTTTGTTCCAGGTAAGTCCCAGAGACATGAGTTCAAATGGATGTGAGTTTTTTTTTGCATGTTCATCTTCACAGCCTCTATTGTAAAGGTATATTATACTCGTATTATTGTTTTTAATGAGATGGATGTGCTTGTCTGTTAGCACAAAGTTGTTGTTTTCAAACTGCATGACCCTTGAAATAATATATAATTCATTTATCCTAACTTGTAACAAACTATATGGAAATGTTGATAGTTCAAAAAATAAGATTCAAGATTGAAACATCTTGGTGTTTGTGACGATATAGCTACTCGTAGCTCTTTTTCTCCAACTAAACGAGCTCGATATTTGGATTTCATTGTAGCTAAGACAAAAAAATCATTTTTTACATAGAAAACTTTAGAAGTAATTTTGAAAATTGTTCACTGTGAGTAATTTTCGCTGCTCCCCTTAGACTAGTCCGCGCATCCCAGTTTGGAAAACGCTGGTTTACAGTGATGTAGATTCTAGTATGTGTCTTCTTCAGAAGTCGGAATTAGTTTCAATGATAATGAGGTAAAGTTCAATAATGTTTTGGGCTTTTGTTGACCATCAACAGCGAGAATGATATTGTCGTTTTTTATTGCATCCGCTTTTGAACGGTTTCTATCGGTGATATGTGGACAATATTGTCCACTCTGCTTTATTTCTTCTTTTTTTTTTTAAAAAAAAAAGTGCGGACGTATAATCTTTTCACTATGCTTAAGACTGCTTTCCCAGCCCCCCTAAGCAATCAGATGATCAGTCTCTACAATTGTATGTTGACATACATACACGAAAGTTGACACATGCACACACACACACACACACACACACACACACACACACACACACACACACACACACACACACACACACAACACACACACATACACATACACATACACACACAAAAATATTCTATTTTTTACGACGTATAACAATTTAAGCTAAGAATAAAATATTAGTTAAAAATCATACACTGGTATCATTAGTTTACAGTGATGTAAATTCTAGTATGTCTCTTCTTCAAGATTCGGAAATATTTTAAATAATAATAAGGTAACGTTCAATATTAATGGGTTTTTGTTGTTCATCACCTCTACAAGAATGGTATTGTCGTTTTGATATATAAAACAGTATAGAATCTCATACTTGTAATTCCCCAAAATGAATCCTTTTGTCATTTTAAATCTTGTATAGTTTCTATACAGCCTCCCGTGCTGCTGTTAAAGACCTTTATGAATGAATAGCAAGTAATTGATAATGAGAGCTTGAGTATCAGTCTTATAGACTGCATGTATTGGACAGGTCATGTCAGCATTGAGATTAACTCAAGATGAGGTCCAGCTCTTGTGTAACGGATGAAAAACGAGACGGGATAATGTGCAACTATACAAGGATGTCCTTCAACCTGGTTAGAAACCACTTAAAGGAACAAGCCAGATACAAAAGAAAGGGAGGTTTTTAATTTAAACTGATCAGATAGAACTAACTTGTGTTAAGAACTTCTAATACTCTAAATATAATCTAAATAGGTTAATTTAAGTTGCAGTGGTCATCCGAAGATGAGAACACACATAGTTAAAACATTGATTCTTTGTGGTACCCCACATGATGAACGTGTCACAGATTTATTGTGACTCATCACAATGAACATCCTATATGGGAGTCCTAAATTTTGTCTAACTCAATTTAAGAGTAGCAATCCGTAATGAGTACCTAGCAATTGCACAAACTCAGCACCTGTAAATTTGAGGTGATTTAGGTTTTTTTGAGTTTAGGTTTGGGTCGTGTGTCGAATGAGTTTAAAACTTCTGGTTTAAGGGATTTGACCACGTAACTGAGACAATTGACCTTCCCTTATGTGGCCCTAATGAATCAAGGCTTCTAATATTAATTATTAATATTAAGAGACGGATTCATGTTGAATAGTTAGAATTTTATTTATTTATTTATGTATGTAATTAATTAATTGTTGTTAACATGTAGTTTTGGTAGTAACAAATTTATTGAAATATCCTTATTAATAATATGTATGAAGGTTTTTAGTGTTTCAAGAAGGAGGATGTTTTCAGGTATGTAATTTAATCCATGGATTGAGGTATTTGGCTTCTAGAAAGTGGATGGTAGTTTACATGCAAAAGAATAACCACGTTCCCCCTAATAAGAGGATTGATAGAGGGCTGATGGGTTGAGAGTGAAATCAGGCCGGCTTTGGAGAAAGTGGCAATAACAACGCCACATGTGTCGCTTTAGTCAAAACACTGACAGGAGAGGAGACTCTTAAGGCTGGAGTGTTTGCTAACACATGACAGCCATCAAGTAGCTTAATTATACCCGTTTATTTATTCATATATTAGGTAGCTACAAATAAAACAACCAAGATACATTAGTGCTTTCTGGTTTTTGTTTCCGTAGGCAAAGACAACGGAAGTAAAGCATATTTGGTGGTTGCTTTGGTCAAAAACACTGGCAAGGAAGGAGACTCTTTATATAGGAGTGTATCGGCCTGTATCACTCAGCGAAGTGCAGTGTTGTTTAATTATATCCACTGAGTTATTCAGTCGCCTCTGGACAGGTAGTCCAGCGTTTAATTCCACTCTAGCCCTCGGAGAGGACATTAAAGTCATTGGTCCCGAGCCTGTACGATGTCAGGTACTCGTTAAACATCCCTACTCTTTACACTTGAGTTAGGAAAAATTTAAGATTTTCAATGTAGAATGTTCATTCCATGGTATCACAAGCGATCAGCCTTTTGTCTAGGTGTTCTCTAATGGGACTACCACTGCCGACTAACCTAACCTGTTTATATATTAGATAACTACTGATAAAACATAAACATGATATAAATTAGTATTTCTAATGTAGTGCAATCAGTTATTATGTGGTATTTACTCATTGTAGGGTAAATCTAATGAAATGGTCTCCACATATAAAAATTTTAATGATATAAACAACGCGTTTCGAACACGTAGTGTTCTTCCTCAGGCATTGACTAAAAAATACAATGACACCAGAGAGTTATCTATAGTACAAAGTAAATAAGTACAAAAATTAATATAAAATAAAATAAGGCAGAAAATACGAACCTAAGGATAAGTGCCTCTGAATAAGACTGACTGGAAATGGAATGGACATGGCTGGGGGTATAGGGTACATCTGTTTCTTATTAGAAGGCAGGTAATTTTTCTCTTAAAAGTTAGGCTGGGCCTTTACATTTTCTTTTAGACTAAGTGTAGGAAACATATTGAAAAAATTAGTATTTTCTAGCCATAGACAAAGAGGACGGAAAATGCAGCATATTTCATGCCGAAACAGAGTTCTTCATTTAGAACAATGCTGAACTTAGAAAAAAACATTTGTAGTAATAATGTCTGTCATACCTCGTAATACATATTACGATACATACATACATACATACATACGTATCTTTGGTGAGCTCGACCGGTTTCGGGTCCGTCTGGTTCCCATCTTCAAGCGTAACTACTACTTACGAGGTATGACAGACACTATTACTACTAATTCCAATATTACTAACTCAGTGGAACTAACCCAATAACTATAATATAAAATACAGTTAGAAAGTCAATAAAAATTCATTGATAGCATCCGCTAATGCTTTAGTACGTGGTAATCTTACACTGGACTGACTATAGCTTCTATACTATACTTCTGTAAGATCATAGTAGTACTTAAATTCTGCCTCCTATTTACCATGTTTACTTCAAGCAGATCTGCCCAAATGATTTGTTGAAACACTGAGTGATACCAAATGTGCAACTTTGAAAAGATGGAGGGAAAAGGTTCATAAAGTGAATTTGTTTAAATACCTCAATTAAATAAGCAATAGAGGTTTTGAACTCAGTTCAGAAATAATTAAAGGAACTGAGAGCTGAAAAACTTGTTCATGCTTTTAAAAGAAAGTCCTCTCACGTTGATTTGATAATATAAGTATATATTATTATATAAATAATATATAATTTGAAATGTTTTCTGAGATACTTTAATTTATGTATCTTAAACGTACTTATTTTCATCAAATAATCCAGAGTTGTCAAAATAAAGTTCTTGGATTAAAGGTTGTTGGCTTCCGAAATATGTTGAGAATTCTGTTTTAAGGAAACAAAAGACTTATACTAATGTATAAGTATACATTGTACTTAATAAAAAGATTTCACATAAACACGTGAAATAACAATCAATGATCAAACCACAATAAGAAAATGGGAAAACAAGACTAAGATCTTTCAACCGTAACAAGCGGTCTTCGTCAGAGTCAAAAACCCAACTGAGTCAAAAACCCAACTGAGTCAAAAACCCAACAGTTGGGTTTTTGACTCTGACGAAGACAGCATGTTACGGTTGAAAGATCTTAGTCTTGTTTTCCCATTTTCTTATTGTGGTTTGATCATTGATTATACTTACTGTATAAGTATAATTATAATTCTATTCTATATACTTTAGTATATAGTATATAGTATTATTAGTATAAGAGGGGTCAGGGTAAACCAGTGGCTCGTGCTCGTCTTTGGACTAGTAAGTCGGGGGGTTTAATACCCACTCTGACCCTCGATTCATTCACGCGGTAGGGGAAAATACCTGAGCGTGTCGTCCCTCGTAGAGGACCTCAAGCCGTCGGTCCCGAGCCTGTACGATGTCAGGTACTGATTAAAGAACCCTAACCCGCAATACAGAATGTTAATTGTGTGGTTTCACACAAATCATTCTAGTTCTATGGTTTGCCATAAACTATGAGAAAACATAGTGGCAATGTTTAGCTCAAATGTTCTCTTGTAAGACTGTAACTCCAACATAACTTATACCCTATTCCTTACAGTGTGCAGCTCTTTAAATTAAATCAAGCGATCAAAGCAGTATTTTACATCTGTTCATCCATTGTGAAACCCCACTGAAAAAACATAATCCCATAATTTTAATTTGTTGTTTAAAGGAATATGAATAATTTCAAAAACTCTAAAATGATACAAAAACCTTTTGACCAGCAAATACTGTTAGAACATGTAAGGATATAAATTTATTTTTATTTATCAAAGAAAATAATTTTATAAAAACAGTTTGTTTAAACATATTTTAAGAGATTTATATAAGAATATATTTTTAAACATAACGGTTATGAAGCAAAATTGGTTAGTGGAAAAACCAATAATAAATTACTGTTGTTGCATGGAGGAGGGTTTCTTTAGTAGTTTTGCCGATATCAAAGGACACGTGGCTTCAAGAAAACTACAAAAAGAAGATCCTTCCAAAAGGTATTTCTTTGCTAAAAGTGCTAGTATGAAAGATCAATAAGAAATTGCAAGGATATTTTCGTCTGGATGACAGATTGAACGATGCGTAACGGAAGGGAGTGTTGTGCAGGCACGCTACACAGGAGGGAGGGATCTATTAGAGATAATATCAGACAGGAAACTGGCCAACTTTTGACAGACAGCGAATGACGTTTCGAAGGATGTTTTATTCCAGTAGTTTGGCCTTGTGTCGAATGGAACTCATTTAGGGTCTCTGAATCGATTTTTTTTTTTTTTTTTTTTATGATATACAAAATTTTGAAATCGCTATAACAAAAATTGAATGACATTTGTCAGAGAGATGGTCTTATATTTAGACTTTATTTCTTTATTTTGTCAATGTAACATCATAAAAAACATATGGGTGCCAAAAAACCAATGAGCAACGGTTTCCAGCTATGGAACAACATTAAAAGTGAAAATATATGGAAACGATTTTAAGGTAAAGATGTTAACGTACGGACCGGGTTAGCTCAGTGGTTTAAGTATACGTCTCTGAACTGGTAGGTCCGGAGTTCGATCCCCACCTGGCCCTCGATTTATTCACGTGGGAAATGAATAAAACTGAGTACGTCGTCCCTCGGAAAGGAACCGCCGGTCCCGAGCCTGTACGATGTCAGTTACTCCCTACTCTAAATATACTTCAGTTAGGCAAAAATTAGGAGTCCTAATGTAGAATCGTATATTATTATTGTGTAATATGTTTCATCGAATTTGTAGTTGAAGTATGTACGAACCTCGTAGTACGAGTGCCTCCTTGTCGAGTAATTAGCTTTATGAGCAGCCAGTCATAAGAATTTTTGTCATGTAAGATTATTCATATTGTATATACAGTATTGCTTATTTTATGGAATTGCACCTTTTCTGTTTAAAAATAAACTATAAAAATTAGTATTTTGGGGTTGGAACGGGTTATTTATTTTCATATTAATTTAAATAGGAATAAGTGTAAATAGTAATACGAGCTCGGTCTTTAATTTGTGAAGTAAACAAATAATCGGTTTGTATAGTAAAATATTATGTAGTTAAAACCAATTTTAATTTATGACTTTTTTCGTGAGGGCCAGTTTGAGGAACGCTTTCCAGAGTGTGATATGCTTTGAAGCAATGTGTTATGCATACTGTATTACAGTATAGGCGCAAAGTGGTCGACATTTCGGAAGAGCTATATCAGAGGTGCTCAATACGTCGACCGCGATCTACCAGTCGAACACCAAGGTGTTATTGCTAGATCGCATGGCATTAATAAAAAATCTTCCCATCACTTATTGATGTATCTGAAATCTGAACCGATTTGATGTTTATGATACTTAGGTCATTAAATGATGTGTATTAGTTCATTAAAGCTAATAAACTATTCGTTAAGTTGCCTCTAACTCTTTACTTTTAATTTTTTCACGTAAAAATTTGGAAAGGCTATAAAAATGACTGGAGAGACTGGATCGGATAAGAAGAAAAAAACATATCACTTTTATAAGAAATGGGAAGAGGTTTTTTCACGATTAATATTACATAGATTGTTATCACTTTAAAGAATTTTCAATATATATATTTCTAACCACAATAAGAAATGGGAAAACAAGACTAAGATCTTTCAACCGTAACAAGCGGTCTTCGTCAGAGTCAAAAACCCAACTGAACAGTTGGGTTTTTGACTCTGACGAAGACCGCTTGTTACGGTTGAAAGATCTTAGTCTTGTTTTCCCATTTCTTATTGTGGTTTGATCATTGATTGTTGTTTCACGTGTTTATGTGAAATCTTTTTATATATTTCTAAATAAATACAGTGGGTAGGTCATTGTGACTTGTTCATTTCATGAGTAGCTCGAATGCAGAAAATGTATGAGGACTCCCTGAGCTAGATGTAGTACGACCTCAGTGAATGGGTTAATCAGGGCTCCATGCTGTCTCAAAGTTTTTGATTTTTAAACGAATATTTTTGAATGGAGACAGGCGAGGTTTGAGTGCGCATTGTGAGTGAGTGCACTCGTCAAAAGCCCAGGCCCCGCCTAATCAGGGCTGGCCGGACTCTTTGTATGGACGAGAGCCAGTTCACCTGTGGCTGCGCACCTGCCCTAACCAAGGCCATCTACCGGCTTGCTTCTCTTTTTTTTTTTTTTTTTTTTTAACCCCCCCCCCCTCTCCCCCTCCTCCCGCCCCCCCCTGTGCTTGCCTGTCCGCCCATTGGACTCCACGCGTCCCTCAGGCCTCGCATCAAATTCCAACTTAATTCCACCCAACCGCATCATAAACATGCGATTCTCCACCCATCATCCCCTTCTTCTTTCTAAGTACCTCCTATTATCTTTCAGCTGCCTTATATTCTTTTCTATTCATTGTAGAACATAAAAAAAGCTATTCCAAAATATCGCCCCAAACAGCTATAAGTAATTAAAATAATTTATAAAAATATAACGCATATAAATACCTTTGATTTAGTTTCTTTTACTCATAATATAAATACTTAGATCATTTTCATTAAAACCTAAAACACCATTCATCTACACCAGTATATTGACTTCATAAATCACGTTTAGCCCTTAATAAAACAAGTTCACTTTAAATTCAAATATTTAAGACTCAAGTAGTTTGTTCCAAAAAACTTAAAAACAGTGATTTTGTTTCGTCGTTTAAAAGATTTTTGTGCGATGTAAAATATGAGAAAAACAAAACATTATAAAACAACTAACAACTAATGATTTAGTAAACAAGTTCATTATTCCATCGGGTTCAAAAGATATAACTAGTACTTTTATATATAAAATGTATATTCCACATAAGTATTACATGCAATAACTTCTGCTTATAAATAGGAAACACATAAATAAAAACAGACGTAGAGAATTTTAAACTGTGGCAAACTGTCTGATGTTCAGCTCTGTTTTGTGTCCTCTTTTCCTTTCTTTCTTTCTTTATTTTTTTAATATCTAGATCGATTTAGGTTGATAGTTTCAGTAGGGGATATATATATATATATATATATATACATTATTGAAAATGACACCAAATTTAGCTGTTTCTTAACAAGTTTCTCAATTTTTCTAAATAACACTCTCGTTATTTCGTCTACACAATAAAGTACATCTCCTATGGTCGACATGTTTCGAATGATCAACATTCATCATCAGGACATGAATAAGATCTAATGTGAAAACCTGGTTTATTATATATTTATTCACAGAGAAGGTAGAATATCTTATTCTTATTCACGTCCTGATGATGAATGTTGATCATTCGAAACATGTCGACCGTAGGAGATGTACTTTATTGTGTAGACGAAATAACGAGAGTGTTATTTAGAAAAATTGAGAAACTTGTTAAGAAACAGGTATCAGCTAAATTTGGTGTCATTTTCAATAATGTGTGTATCAAGGAAGGACTGCTACCAAAATTTACAAATATATATATATATCTACTTTTATCACATATCACACAAAAAAAGAATAAAATATAAATTAAATTGTAATCATATAAAAAAAATTTACATTATTCTTTAATGAGCATTTCGTTTATATATAAATATATATAATAAAATGTTTTTATTTAAAAAACATTTTAAATATTTAACATTTCAAAGAACTTAAAATGTTTCCTCAGGACTCGGTCAGTTCTTCAGGTTCAAATTAAAAGTTTTTATTTAAAAGCTTTTTCATAGGGAGAAAAATAAAATGTTGAAACAGAAAAAGGAAGTATTACATTTGACATTTTTTTTTACAATGAAAACACTTTGCAAAAAAAATCTGTAATGTAATACTTAAGGCTTTTTCTCTGTTTCAAAATTCTATGCCGAAATGTTGGCAATGAGAGTTTAATTTGAACCTGAAGAACTGGTCAAGTCCTGATAAAAAATGTTATTTTGTTTCACTGCACGGTCGATCCTTTTATATATATATATATATATATCATATGTAGTACTTTTTAATGTTCACATGAAGTGGACTTACTTAAATATTCAAGAGAAATGTAAATGTATGCAAAATTAATGTAAATTAGATAGTGAGATAATGGATTAAAATCATATTTGAATATATCAAAAAATGAAACGGTCCGCTAGGAAAAAATATCTAAGGACTACAAGAAAAGAACTCATAGAAACAACATACAACTCACTTCAATATTGCAACTTCGTTGTCATGAGGAGAAGGAAAAGAAGAAGAAGAAAAGTTCTGCTCGGCTGGCAAACGAGCAGAACTCTTCTTCTTCTTATTCTCCCTCTCCTGATGATGACAACGTGACAACAGTGAGCTGTAATGTTGTTTCTAAGTGTTTTTTCTTGTACTTTTGTCTAAGTACTTTTTTATAGTTCT
The DNA here is from genome assembly GCA_026182355.1 of Hermatobates lingyangjiaoensis. Lineage (NCBI taxonomy): Eukaryota > Metazoa > Arthropoda > Insecta > Hemiptera > Hermatobatidae > Hermatobates > Hermatobates lingyangjiaoensis. The sequence goes on along the minus strand of JAPFBL010000184.1, from coordinate 605,530 downwards.
TTTATACCAACAAATTATAAAATATTTATTCAAACAACTATCTTCAACCTAATATTTATTTATTATTAAGAATAATAACATGACAATTTAAAAAAAAAGTATATTATTTTTTGTTGAGATTATTCAAAAATATTGAAGTTACTGTCTGGAAGGCTGGTCTGCCTTATTAATGTTGAAATAGACTCAGCGAAGTGACTGAGAAGTGTCATGTGTCAAATGAAGGGCTTCTCTGAAGATAAAAAACGTAGAACGAATAGAAATCTACACCGCAAACTACGATCTTCTTTTAAACAATTCCAATTTTTGAATAGGTAGTTTTATTTTTATTTTTTAACTATAATCAAGAACTAAATCTTATATAATCCAATAGTATGCAATAATCGAAGTAGTATACCTTGTATAATACGATACAATTGGTATAGTATAAGACCTTTTATACCCTATTATACGATACATATATAATACTATCAATATAGTATATTATATTATACATACAGTTTTAGTATTAGGGCCAATTTTTTGTAATTATT
>JAPFBL010000183.1:1025000-1103923 GCA_026182355.1 Hermatobates lingyangjiaoensis | reverse complement strand
GTAGTTACTACCTGTTTTCAATCATATCTCACTTTTAGTACACTTCAAAAAAAGTTGAAAAATGTAACAATGTTGCTTAGTTACTATTTGTTTCCAAATCAATTCGCATTTTTAGTACATTTTTAAAAAAGTTGCAAAATGTAACAATGTTGACCGCTTATTACCTGTCTTCAAGCATATCGTACTTTTAGTACACATCTAAAAAATATTGAAAAATACAACAAAATTGACTAATTACTACCTGTTTTCAATAAATTCGCAATTTTATTACACTTTTTACAAAATGTTGAAAAAACTAAGTAAGGTGACCAGTTACAATTTTTCATCAATCATATTGAACTTTTAGTACACTTGTACAAAAAGAGAAAAAAAGTAACATTGTTGTTTAGATACTCTTTATTTTCAATTATATTACACTTTTAGAACAACAGTACACTATGTTGGAAATAATGTACCAAAGTTGACTAGTTCTTCCAGTCGTCAAGCTAGTCGAACCTTGATTACCCTTATACAAAAAGTTGATAAAATGTAACAAAAATGACTAGTTACTACCTGTTTGCAATCAAATCGCATTTTTGTAACACTTTTTACAAAATGTTGAAAAAATGTAACAAAGTTTAGTAGTTACTACCTGTTTTCAATCATAACTCACTTTTAGTACACTTCAAAAAAAGTTGAAAAATGTAACAATGTTGTGTACTTACTATTTCCTTCCATGAAATCGCATTTTTAGTACTTTTTTAAAAAAGTTACAAAATGTAACAATGTTGACCACTTATCACCTGTCTTCAAGCATATCGTACTTTTAGTACACGTCTGAAAAATATTGATAAATACAATAAAATTGACTAATTACTACCTGTTTTCAATCAATTCGCGATTTTATTACACTTTTTACAAAATGTTGAAAAAATGTAACTATGTTGACCAGTTACAACCTTTCATCAATCATATTGAACTTTTAGTACACTTGTACAAAAAGGGAAAAAAAAATAACATTGTTGTTTATTTACTCCCTGTTTTCAATTATATTACACTTTTAAAACAATTGTACACTATGTTGCAAAAAATGTAACAAAGTCGACTAGTTACTCCCTGTCATCAAACATGTCGCACTTTGATTACTCTAATACAAAAAGTTAAAAAAAGTAGCAAAATTGACTAGTTACTACCTGTTTTCAAACAATTTTTACTTTTATTACACTTTTTACAAAAAGTTGAAAAAATGAAACAAACATGAACAGTTACAACCTTCCATGAATCATATCGAACTCTTAGTTACTTAGTTCTTAGTACTTGTACAAAAAAAAGTAACATTCTGGTTTATTTACTAACTGTTTTCAATTATGTTACACTTTTAGAACAATTGTAGACTATATTGGTAAAAATGAAACAAAGTCGGCTAGTTACTCCCTGTCATCAAGCATATCGCACTTTGTTTACTCTTATTCAAAAAGTTGAAATAACGTAACAAAATTGACTAGTTACTACCTATTTTCAATCAATTCGCACTTTTATCACACTTTTTACAAAAAGTTGAAAAAATTAAACAAACTTGACCAGTTACAACCTTTCATCAATCATATTGAACTTTTAGTACACTTTTACAAAAAGTGAAAAAAATGCACTTTTGTTACACTGTTTACAAAAATTTGAAAAAATGTAACTATATTGACCAGTTATAACCTGTTTTCAATCAATTCGCACGTTTATTACACTGTTTACAAAAAGTTGAAAAAATGAAAAAACTTGACCAATTACAACCTTTCATCAATCATATTGAACGTTTAGTACACTTGTACAATAAGTGAAAAAAAGTAACATTGTTGTTTATTTACTCCCTGTTTTCAATTATATTACACTTTTAGAACAATTGTACACTATGTTGGTAAAAATGTAACAAAGTAGTCTAGTTACTCCCTGTCATCAAGCATATCGCACGTTGATGACTGTTATACACAAAGTTGAAAAAACGTAACAAAGTTGACTAGTACTACCTGTTTTTAATTAATTCGCACTTTTGTTACACTTTTTTCAAAAATTTGATAAAATGTAAGAATGCTTAGTAGTTACTACTTGTTTTCAATCATACCTCACTTTTAGTAGGTAGATTTTTTCTAGTAGATCTTATTGTGTTTGAGGCCCAAGTTTGAGTAAAATATCAACTTGATCCATCAAAGATTATGGACCGTAGCGTGGTAACAAGGAATGCTAACATCTCATCCACCCACCCACCAACCCACACACACACAGACATCATCGAAAAAACTTCATAAAACGACTTCTGGGACCTCAAAACATGTAATTCCGTCAAAATCTCGAGATCAAATTTTTTTACGATCGCTATACTTTACTTATAGTATAGTAAATATCATGAAGTTTCAATTACGGGAAAATATCCAGTTTTTTTTTTACAATTCTAGTCTAATAGTTCATATTTATTATTTTCAAAAATTAGAAGCTACCAACTATAAAAGATTTAAATTATATTGAATAGCTGGCTGTGACTTCGATTTGAGTATGTAAACTGGCTAATTACTAATATATTTTTTCTCAATATACTCGTACATTCATAGCAAACTTATAACAGAGTACAGGAGGCAGGAAAAGGATAACACTCACTCATAAAAAATTCGTATATATGTTATTTGTCAAAGGGGAAGGAAAATGATCTTATTAAATACTAAGAAGCCATAAAATTCCCAGTATAATAATTCTATAAAAAACCAAAAATGTAAAATATAATTCAAAATTGAAATCTTTCGTTTAGAGATTAATAAATCTAATTATCGTACATCTCTAATTATAAATCATCTTAACACAACATTTTTTTTCGCTGTCTTTGATGCTTTTCAGAGAAAAAAAGGGTATTTTCCTGTTTTCGGTATTTGGGTTTCAGCTGTGTGATGTACAAAAATAAGCTTATATATTGATATGTCCTTCAATCACTATCTGTACTACCTCAGGAATGAAAGACTAATAATCATATCTCATTTAGATATTTACGTTATGATTAAATGAGACGTTATGTGTTATATACTCAAGAAATTTGATATTAAGTTACTAATAGTAAAGTTGAGTGTAGGCCACTACGGATTTTTAAAAGTGTAACAAAAGTGAGAATTGTTTGAAAACAGGTAGTAACTAGTCAATTTTGATATGTTTTTTCAACTTTTTGTATAAGAGTAATCAAAGTGCGACAAACTTGATAACAGGGAGTAAGTAGTCAACTTTGTTACATTTTTTCCAACATAGTGTACAATTGTTCTTAAAGTGTAATACAATTGAAAACAGGGAGTAACTAAACAACAATGTTATTTTTTTCCCCCTTTTTGTACAAGTGTACTAAAAGTCCAATATGATTGATTGAAGGTTGTAACTGGTCATGTTTGTTTCATTTTTCAACTTTTTGTAAAAAGTGTAATAAAAGTGCGAATTGATTGAAAACAGGTAGTAACTAGTCAATTTTGTTACATTTTTTCAAGTTTTTGTTGATTATGTGATCTTACCGTGTACGTATGTTTAATATAATTCTTAACGTAGTTATTTCATTTTCGTTAAATTCGTGTAAGTATAGTCAGAACATGACAAGAATTATGGTACGATGGCTAAATTTCAAAAAATACGAATATCATATAATCATAGTATTCGTGTTAAGGATAGTCACAAGGTGTAGAGTAATACGGTATATCTGCATATTTTTAAAAAAATTCGTCATCTGCATAGTATTTGTTTTAGAATATTTAAGAAATCCAGCTAAATGTGTGTCAGTTTGCTCAAGTTAAAAAACTTTCCATTTTTGTTGTATTCTTGTAAGAATAATTAAAGGTAAGTTAGGAATGATTTCTTTTTTTTTTTAAATATTTTTCTAATTTCATAGTATTTGTTTAAGAATAGTCAAAAGAAGATGATTGACGTGGGTATGTTTGCTAACCTAAAAAAAAGTTTATCCATTCTCATAATATCGGTGTAAAATATTCAAAAAGTTGTGGAGTAATATGGGAATATTACGAAATTTGAATATCCCATTTTATAGTGGTCAATTAAGAAAATTTAAAAATTGTTTATTATACGATGGGAGTAAGTGTAATTGATGTGAGAAGAGTTTTCCAAATTCATTTTCTTCTTGGAAGAAGGTGTAGAGCCCGTTGGAGGTGGTCTTAACAAATTGTATGTACGTATATAGGCGTAAATTGAAAATTTTTTCATTTTCATTATATCCGTGTAAGAATAGTCAGAACATGACGACAATTATGTTAGGATGACTTAATTTGAAAAGATATCGCATAATCATAGTATTTGTGTAACAATAGTCACAATGTGTAGAGTCATACCCTATGTATTCATATTTTCAAAAAAAATTGTCATCTGCATAGTATTTGTGTCAGAAAATTTAAGAGATGTAGTGAAATTTAAGTCAGTTTGCTCGAGTTGCAAAGTTTTCCAATTTTGTAGTATTCTTGTAAGAATAATTAGGGCTAACTTGTATGTAGGAATGATTTTGTTATTTAAAATATTTTTAATATAACATAGTATTTGTGGTTGAATGGTCAGAATTTCAGTGACGTGGATATGTTGGCTGAAGTTAAAAAAATTTGTCTATGTTATATTATATGACTAAGAATGGTCAAAATCTGACGAGTAATGTTCGTAAGTTGGTTTAGTTGAAATTTTTTTTTAATTGTCATAGTATTCGTTTAACATAGTCAATATTTGTAGAGTACAATGGTATAGTTCTAAATTTGAAAAAGTTTCTGGATTTATAATTTTCGGTTAAGTACATTTATAAATTTTTGATTGAATTGTGGTTAAGTTTAGTAATTTCAAAGGAATATTCGAAATTCATTTTTTCAGGCTTAAAAAAAATCAGAGATCTGGTTAGAGGTGGAGTGGGCCTGAGTGATATAGGTAAGATTACTTAATCAGAAAAATATTACATTTTCATATTATTAGTCCGAAAATAGTCAGAACATGACGAGAATCATGGTATGATGGCATGATATTGAAAGAATATCTCATAATCATATTCTTCGTATAAGAATATTCAAAAAGTCTAGAACAATACTATATGTATGCATATTTTTAAAAAAAATGTCATCTGTATAGTATTTGTGTCAGAATAGTTAATATACATTTACAGCACCATATAACAGATTACAATACGCTGGAAAAAGATAAAACTTACTCAGAGTAAATTGGATTTTTAATAAAGGGAAAGAAAAGTGATTTTTTTTTTATAAAACAATAACATGCCATAAAATTCCCAGTATAATAATTATATAAAAGACTATAGAATTCAATAAATCAAAATTGATCAAATAATTTGAAAAATAATAAATGAAATTATCCTACATCTTAAATTAAAAATTATCTTAAAACCTCATTTTTTCTTACGTTTCTCATTTTTTTGCAGAAAAAATATATATTGCTATATATTCAAGATTTAAATGGGAAACTTTTTCTTAGGTTTTCATTGTAGGAGATCAAATGTACTATGTAAGAGATAAACTGGCTATTGTAAAAAAGCCATACTCTCCTGTAAGATATTACATATTTCGCTTTTGAAAATGTTATTACTGCTGTTAGTTATACTAATGATATTATATACATTATTGTTCGATATACAAAAATAATCATGTATATAGATAAATGGATGAATGACTATCTGTAGTACCTCCAGGAATGAAAGACTAATAATTGAGACACATAAATAATAGTGGATTTATATATTATATACCCAAGAAGTTTGATATTAAGTTTTCTTTTAGTAAAGTTGAGGGTAGGCCACTCCATCTTTTTATAACTAGATTCCCAATGACTTCTGCGTAATTTTTTTTAAAGTTAGAATAAATGTTGTAAGTCTATAAAAGGTTTTACTAAAGCATTATTGCTTTAATTAAAGCATTAAACTTTTTTTTTTTTAAAAAAAAAAGGTGCAATCGTAATCTCTACATTAATAAATTATTGCGAATGTACTTTGTAATTTAATAATATATCATAAATAATAAGGTGTACAATTGAAGAGGGCCTGATATTTTTGTATTCTCATAGTTCTAAATATCTTAGTTGGAAAGTTCAACGTAATTCAATCGTTAAATAAATTACTGTTGTTAAAAAAATTCCCTCTATAAAGTTTCGTAACTGTGATTATGTTTAGACTATGAAGGTCTGTTATTTGATAAAAGTCTAAATATTTTGACGTGGCTACGATTTTGATTTCATTAAGTGTTATAAGCTACTAAAACCCCATTGTTCTGATAGTTGTACAACAAAGAAGTTGATTTGGGGCGTTGGGCGTTTCGTGTTTGTCTAAATATACGTGGGTGATCGGCCATCTCCGGTATTAATCGGCTTTCTTCGCTTGTCACCAAGCCTACAACAAGGGTTCCAGAGAAGATTTTGCAGCGCATTGGTCAACTCCACATTTTAATTGTAAGTCCATTTTTAATTATTATATTTAATTGAAACAAATTGGCTCAATAATGCTTTAGTAAAAACCTTTCATAAACTTACAACATTTATTCTAACTTTAAATTTGCAAAGCCCGGATTAACAAAAATTAATTTTTCTTGAATATACCTACTATGCAATTAACATACAACAGAAACAAACAATGTTTGTCGAAAATTATTGTTTCAAAGGGGGAAAAAAATGTTTCAAGTAATTGAAAGTAATTAAATACCGACTTAAATATGGTGCTGTAACAAGCGGAAACCATTAATTACATAACAAGTTAATTTTACTGAGATTAGTATGAAGGGAATTCATGGTGATCTTAACAAGTCAATTACCATGCATAATTTATCACTAGCTCTGTGTAATTAATTCGTAAATTAATTCGTTGCACCCATCAAGAATTGTCAACCCGAATAGAGTGCACCGTCATGCTGCCTGCTCATGCCATTACCTATTTAAATTTAGTGCTTCAAGACATTCTGACCTTCCTTCTGTCAAAAAATAACATAAATAACTGGTAGTCCATGTTATTTTTAGTTTAAAAGTTGTTTGCTGTCTGTCACCATTGATGAGCATTGCCTGGTTGATGTGAATTGTTTCACCATATGCGTTACTTTGCTTAGTTTTTTTCGTTATATACTGTATTCGTTTTTGTATTCTAACAAGATTTTTTCGTTTGTATAAAATGATTTTCTTTTTATTACCTCTGCTAATATTTATTATCTAATTATCTGCTAATACACATTATCTCATATATAATTTATGTATATATATATATATATATATATATATATATATATCCACTGATAAAACGAAATACGATCCAAACTGGACACAATACGAGTTCGAGATTAACAAAGAGCAACACACAAAGTAGGGAAACACACTTACAGACTCAAATTTTCGGGTAATCCGTCTTCAGGAGAAAAGAGAATGGGAGACCAAGCACGTTGTAGACGCAACGGCAAGTAACCCAAGATATATATATCTTAACGTCAATAGAAATCAGAAACGAGACTAAGATCTTTCAACCAAAACAACTGATCTTTATCAGTGTGCCTTTGAACAAGATCAATTGTCTCGATTGAAAGATTTTAGTCTAATTTCTGTATTTCTATCATGTAAACCTTGATTTTTATATAAAATGTTTACTATGAAAACATTATATATATATATATATATATGGTCGGTTGCCGGGACGGTTTTCTGCCGTTGTGTTTCCGGCGTGCTTGGTCGCCCTTTCTATTTTCTCCTGAAGACGGATCATCCGAAAATTTGCGTTTGTAAGTGTGTCTTTCTCTATGTGTTGCTTTCCTTCGTTGTTGAGTTGATTTTCGTCCAGTTTGATTCGTTTTTTCGAATTTTTAGTGATATATATATATATATATATATATATATATATATATATGTTCAAATCACAATAAGAAATGAGAAAAGAGACAAAGATCTTTCTACCGTAGCAAGCGGTCTTCGTCAGAAGACTCAATCCCAACTGAGTCAAAATCTATTTCTTATTGTAGTTTTAACATTGACATAAATATATATATAATAAAATATAGTAACATTTATATACATAAAAATATTAGTATATATAATTTTAAAATATATAAATGTATAATATATAATAATATGTTGTTTTTATATACCTAATAAAATGGTGAAATCCAGGTATAGACAACATTTCTGAACTCATGGTTCGTTTGGGTCACTCCTAAGTTGGAGAGGATAGTGTTATAATACATGTTAGCAGGAAATATATATTCCCTATTATGCGACTTTTGTGCAACTCTTTCATGTGCCCAAGTGATACGACTCAGAGTTACATGGTTTTATTTACCTTTTCAAATGCTATTTATTGTGGTGGTACTGTATTGACAATAAAGCTAAATTTCTTTCCTATGACTCAAGATTATCTTTATATTAGTTTGTTTGATATTACTTTGGTTGTTTAAGAGAAACCATGATTTTAAAGATAAAATATAAAGTCCTTTACAATTGGGGTCAGGTTTGGTTTGATGTACCATGATTTGAGGTTGAATCTCTGTCATGGCTTAGAGCAGCGGTGTCAAATATACGGCCCGTGGGCCGGATCCGGCCCATCTACAGGTTTAGTATGGACCGGGGAATAAATCTGCATTATTATAAAAAAAATATCAAGTTTACTCTAATTTTCTTTAAAACCTGTGATTCTTGCATTGTTCGCTGGGGGTAAAGTGTTTAAGTACGCGTAGACAACATTAAAGCAACACGGTGACGTAACTAACATACGGAGGTGGTAGAATTAAACATGTGTTGGCGCATTATCTACTTTTCCGTTGTCCTCGCACCTTCACATGCAACATATCTCTGTCAAAAAGGATAACAGTGGATACAGAGTGTGGGATTTTAATAAAGATTTTTATAATTGACTTATCTTCTTTGCACTAAATATTAGTGTCAGTGACTAATACAAAGAAAAAAGTGACTTATTGTTAGTAATATATAATTTTGGAATTGTCACTAGTCTGGCCCACTGGAGATCAGATTAAGCTGTATCGGCCCCCAGACCAAAATGAGTTTGACATCCCTGGTCTAGAGTTTTCATGTGAGAGTTAAGAACTTCGTGTATGCTGTCCCCCGAAGAGGACGTAAAGCTGTATGATACGAGTTACTGGGTGAACCAATTTAGTAAGCTAAATAAAGGAAGTTCCCAAGGCTATTAACATGCTTAAAACTGTTTGAAAACCTACACAAATAAAGTCTCTCATGGGAACACCTCTATGCTTAAAGAAATACTCCCCCGGAGACTCAAAAAGAAGCAGATTCGAGTAACAATAATACCAAGTTTCTGTTTAAAGAACTGACACCCTACCGACAGACACTAGCCATTCTATCTCAACATTCAAATAAAGGCATTAATTCAACTTCTCAAGATTTTAACTTAAACTTCTTTTTTTTTTTTAACAAACATTTATTAAAATTACAAAACTTTTTCAAAAGCGATGCATGCTTTGTATTAGAAATTAGGTAAAATATGGATGCAAATTGTAGCCTCCAAATAGTATATATTTGGTAATCGGCTGAAAACGCACAAAACACACACACAGACACACAGACACACACACACACACACACACTCACTCACTCACTCACTCACTCACTCAACTTCACTCAAGCTCACTTCAACTCACTCAAACTCTTTACTTAACTCTCGGTCTCTCTCTTATCTCTTACACACACACATGACTAACACACTACACACACACACACACAACACACAACACACATAAATACACACACACACACACACATTACACCCACTCACTTATCACTCTCTCTCTCCTCTCTCTCAAACACACACACATACCACACACACACACTACACATCACTCTCTCCTCCTCTCTCTCTCTCTCTACTACTTCACACACACACACACACACACACACACACTACAATCACACACACACACACACATACACCACACTCACTACACTCTCCTCTCTCTCTCTCTCACACACACACATACTCACACACACACACTCACTCACTCTCTCTCCTCTCTCTCTCTCTCTCTCTCTCTCTCTCTCCACACACACACACACACACACACACACACATACACCCACTCACTTACACTCTCTCTCTCTCTCTCTCACACACACACATACTCACACACACACACTCACTCACTCTCTCTCGCTCTCTCTCTCTCTCTCTCTCTCTCTCTCCTCACACACACACACACACACACACAATTTTCGATGAATCCGAAGTAAGTTATAATGATAAAGATAGTAAAAAAATATTTTTTTTTGTAAAAGTCACTGATATATCAAATCAAAAGAGTGAATGGAGTTACTTGTTAAAATGAATTTTAATTTTCGTTTGTTAGAAATTCTAAATAGTTTGATTTGTTCTATAAAGTGGAAAGTATATATTTCAAAGTAGTTCTTTAGATCTTCTCATATGTCAAGATAACCAAATGTGGGCATAAAAAACACATTAGTCCATTCATTTACGTAAAAAAATACGATAAATGAGAAACAGTGTATTTAGGGCATACATTAGAAAAAATTTGAAAAGATAAAGGAGTTTAGAACTACTATTTTTTGGATAGACTCCATTAAAGGAGACTTGAGGCGTGATGAGGGAAACGAGCCCCAGGAATGAAGAGAACGCAAAGGTCATTTACCAATGGTAAGTCACCTCAGATCATTCTAACCACGAACTTTGTAACCACATAAGTGACTTGAGCATCATATCAATCTATTTTTGAGACCTAACATTTTTTTTCCAAATCCTCTACAAGAAATAGGTCATATAAGAAAAAAATAATCCCAAAAAGATTAAAAATAATAAATTATTTAGGCATTTATAATAAAAAACTTATTTAAAATAAGTCAAATAAATGAGTCATTTAAAATGATGACGGTGGTATAATTAAAAAGACAATAATGCCAATGTTAAAATATTTTTAAAAAGGAGTTACATTGAGTGGAGTCATAGAATCAACTAAAAATAATTTTCTATTAAAATTGTTTGATTAAAATTGGATACATCAGTGACTTTATGTTATTTTTATTTTTTACTGTCTTTACAAGTTCAGTGTTATCTTCTCTATATGCTTCGAACTTTATTGTTTTGTTGGTTTTGTCTCTGTCTCTGCGTGTGTGTGTGTGTGTGTGTGTGACTTGACCACAATTACTAATAAACACTTTTTCTTCTTCTCGGAATTCTCGGTCAGAGTAAATATTTAGAATCACCTTTTTGCCAACTCATGCTAGCCGTGGGTAAGTCAGTTTTTTGAATTTTTTTTGTGATGAATGTAAAGTAGATATGACAAATGCCCATTGTTTTGGTTAGTTTATAGACGTGAGGATATCTTAAAATAAAGATGAAACGTTGGCGAAAAGGTGATTCTAAATATTAACCTTGACCAAATTCCGAGAAGAAGAAAAAGTGTTCATATATATATATATATATATATATATATATATATATATATATATCATGATTTGTTTTCTTGACCCAATATTTATATGATTAAATTTTTTGAGGGTTGAGGTCTAATGATTTTAAACTAGTCCTTTCCGACCTTTCCACATTATTTATGTCATCTTCAGGGCTACAATATGATTGTTTTACAATTAGCACTACTTGTAAAACAATCATGTTGTAGCTCTGAAGATGACATAAATATATGTCGAAACGTCGGCAAAAGGATTAGTTCAAAATCATTAGACCTCAACCCTCAAAAAAATTTATCATATATATATATATATATATACATATTTATATATATATATATTCACTGATAAAACGAAATACGATCCAAACTGGACACAATACGAGTTCGAGATTAACAAAGAGCAACACACAAAGTAAGGAAACACACTTACAGACTCAAATTTTCGGGTAATCCGTCTTCAGGAGAAAAGAGAATGGGAGACCAAGCACGTTGTAGGCGCAACGTTGGGTTACTTGCCGTTGCGCCTACAACGTGCTTGGTCTCCCATTCTCTTTTCTCCTGAAGACGGATTACCCGAAAATTTGAGTCTGTAAGTGTGTTTCCTTACTTTGTGTGTTGCTCTTTGTTAATCTCGAACTCGTTTATATATATAGGTATATATATATATGTGTGTGTGTGTGAGTGAGTTTGTGTGTGTATTGAGCACATGCAAGTGATGGAGGACAGACAGACAATGACAGTGACTCAAAGGGTGAGCTTGAGTGAGAGGGAGATGTGTGGGTGTGTCTATATATATATATATACCTGCTAGAGCAAGGTTATGAAAACACTTGAACACCGTACTGCCATCAAAGATAAATGATATTTATAAGCATGATTGGTTTAAGAAAGGTGAGTCAATGTCAATTTTAAAACTTATCTAAACAAACTCAACTTATGCAAGGATCTTTTAAACATATTTTAACCATGTCCATATTTTTTATTTTTTTACTTTCTTATAATCGGGAAATGCAAAAGACATTATTCACTAGTAATGGGTTAGCTCTAAAAATATTTTCATATTCTGACGACTTAATAAAATATATACCAGTAATATATTAATATTTAAAAAAATATGAAAAGAAATATTCAAAATGTCTAAAAAGAGAAGAAGGCACACCTAAATATATTTCTATATGAAAGCCAGTATAATAATAACTGGTTTTAGTCATGAAATGTTTAGCTTTATAAATGTATAGACGCCTGCTTCTTAGCGGAAAGTGTCTGTTTTTATTATTAGGACAGTCCGTTATCGTATGGGATGAGTAACAAATCTTTCTACCAGCTCTTTAACCTCAGCTTCAATAGAATCATGTTTCCTCAATTGTTTGTAATTTCTAATAATATTGTTTGATATAAACTACATGAATATTGGAAAGTAATAGAGCTTGTTACCTTTGTATACTAAGTAAACTTTCTTCTGTTGCGCTCTGTAGGTTTTCATATAGCACATTGATGGTGTTCGTGTACAAATCATAGTTGCTAACATTGTTATTTTATTGTAGTTGAAGTGTTGTAGTCATGAAACAAACCGATATTGAGGTTTTCACAAGTTTAAATGTCTTAGTAAACTGAGTATGCAAACTTAATGGCCATCTGCGAAGAATGGGCATTATCAATGATGGTTTGTGCAGATTCTGCAAATTGGAGGAAGAAACACCGTTGCACCTGCTGGCTGATTGTCAAGCCACTCTTCTACACAGAGGCAGGTGCTTCGGGACACTCAACAAAACTATAAAAGAGCTTTTACCGTTGGACCCAGCAAAAGTGCTGTGCTTCTTTGAGGTGTTAAAGCTAACTGGGGTACTATAGTACAGAAGAGGGGAAAGTACAATAGTTATTAGGACACAATACTATAATCACCCTCAATAAATAAATAAACTTAACAAGTTCACTACTCGGCAACTCCGTGTGAATGTGCCTGGGTCCTCAAAGTGTCTCCACTAATCCCAAAGCGCTCAAGAAATGCACCCTTCGGCAAACCTTAATAGTACATAATACTTGTTGCAGAAATGAACCCTATTGCATGACGGGCATTATTCCACCATGCAAGAGATCCTTTATCATACTCTATATCAGAAAATTATAAATCTTTTCTGATTATTTTAGAGACTTAAATTTTCAATTTAGTATTATCTTTGAATTCGTAATTCATGCATATTGTTAGTACCACTGAGGCTATTATGAATAATATTAGAAATAGAACAAACTCTTATACCTCGTATAATGTTGCTGGAGTAGTTCGACCGGTTTTGGGCGTTGTCGTTAGCCATCTTCGAAAGGAACTGATCAACAAATACAAACCTTAGAGGTGGAAATAAGTAATTTAAAATACATTTATTTTAAAAATTTAGGATAATTATCAATATCATTCATAAAATAGAATAATTTAAATCTATATAAACAGGGCTGCTCCTACGAAGGTGTCAGGCCCAGGACAACCACTGCGGGGTCTCTCCACCCACAAATTATTATTATTATATAATTGTTATATTGTGCAGGTATTAGAAATAAAAATAAACAGTTGCGGCAGCTGTTAATCTGACCTGCCTCCGGCATGACGGATTAACCAGTGAACAGGTCATTTGTCTGAGGTCACTACTGTTGTCCCACGGGGCCTCCACAAGCGCGGAGCCCAGGGCGGTTCACCGGTTCGCCCTAGCTGAGAAACGGGCATGTACATAAATAAAAGGGAATATGTCTGTTTGTCTCTTATGCCTTCCTATATCGTTCATCATATTGCGATGAAAATTTGGGGAGTGGTTGGACGCAAGCCCGCGAAGGATTCTTAGTTAACAAAACTATGTTCCAATAAAAAATTCAAATTTTATATCTTGAACATTTTTTTCAGTTCTTTAATACTTAAGTATTTTTAAACTTTGGTGCAAAGTGGTTTCTATATAAATAAAAATCCAACATTTTTATTTAGATTTTCAAACATTTTTAATTACTATTCAGCGTTCAACAATTTAGTTCTTTGAGCAATTAATTTCAACATTTAAACTCATTTAAATATTTGTACAGTTATGCTTCAAAAAAAAAAAAAAAAGATTGATTGGGCCTTCTACGTCTCAAGCACGAAAGAAAAAGGCAACATGCGCTTCAAAAACAAAACGAGAAACGAGATTGGAATCCGTAATGTTCCAGCCTGTTCATCTGAAACAAACGATCAACAAAAAGCAAGATTTTGAGCCTCACGCTTTAGACTTGAAGTTGAAACAACGATGAAATGAAAATACAGACATCAAAGCATTCTTGTGAGCACTACTCAGTCCAGAGGAACTACTCAGTCTGATCTGAATCTCAGTGCATTCCATTACGATGATAACTATAATTACAGTATTCATTTCATTTGGTTATTGGACGTCTTTCAGGCCACCAATTATATTAATAATCAAATACTAAATTATATTTAGCTAAAGTTAACATAGCATTCATTGACTGCAAGGCGATACAAGTCCACCGGGTCAGCTAGTTTCAATTCATTACTGACATAAAATCATAGAACTATACACATCATTATAATAAAATTACCAAAAACTGTAAAACCAAATTTTATTATTGTGTATCAGAATTGCTTTAATTCAATCAATGAATTAACTGAATTGCATTTGAACATTTTATTAGGATTGTTATTCGAACTGAACTCATAATTATCCTGATTTATATTACTTTTAAACAATGATCCAGCGTTTCTAATTTTAATTAAAAGTTAATTTTAATTTAATTATCTAATTTTAATTTAATTAAAAATAAATCAGTAATATACTTTTAATTTGTAATTTCTATTGTAGAAGTTTACCTAATGATGAACACGGAAGTGTTTGGAACGTGTAGTTTGAATAAAGAACTTCCTTTGTTTGGAAACTGTGTAGTATTATTTTACCACAGTATGAGTAAATACCATACAATTACGGATTGTACTACTAATGAGTTATCTCAGTTATTCAATTAAACTATTTAGTGGCAAAATATTTGGCCAAGCTACTTGTCTTTCCAGTATAAACCCGAAAAAGTATGTACCATTGCATAAGCATGACTAAATATATTTTGGAATACACAGATAGCATAGGCACATAGACAAAATTTGATGTAGTGTTAACTCGACAGTTCACACTAACTATATTATATATAATTAATACAGTTTATATATATATATATATATATATATAAACTATATTGACACAAAGAACACTCAGAAATTAAACAGAAACTCATTACTATATTTCGATATCCTCGTCATCAGGAAGATAGAAACGAGTCGCTCCGCAGGCAGACAACGACTCATATATATATATACACTTTAACACAGAGAAAAGAACACAGAAAGACACTACAAAACTCACTTATATATATATATATATATATATATATATATATATATACACTTTTTCGATGAAAATACGATCCGAAATGGACAAATAGAGTTCAATGTACATAAAGAAACATAGAGAAATTAAAAGCACACACTTACAGTCTCTAAGTTTTGGTTGAGCCGTCTTCAGGAGAGGAAACCAAGAGCACTGGTACAGAGACGGTTGGAGACCCATATATATCTCACGGTTTGTTTTCTTGATATGAATATTAATATGATATAATTGCTTAGTGCTTCTTGTATCTTCTCCGTTTTCCTGTGGAATGTAGTAGCTTCAATCATAATATCTCAACCCTCAACAGGAAAAAAGTATATATATATAATAAAATAAGATTTCAAATAAACACCTGAAGCAACAATCAATGCTCAAACCACAATAAGAAAATTATCTTAGTCTTTACTTTTCCATTTCTTATTGTGATTTGAACATTGATATATATATAAATCTCACTTTTATGTTAGCTTCACAGTTGTTACTTTGTTTCATCTCTGATGACACAAATTGTAGGGCATCAGAGCATTTATTTCTATTGTTTTCCTTTTTCCATTGTGGTTTTAAATTTATTGATTGCATCACGTGTTTATTTATTGTGATGTTCTGCATATTCATATATATATAATCAATTATTATAAAATATTGTTAAATAATTTGAAGAGGAATTGACTTTTAAAAGTGGACGATGAAAGGAATAATATGGTGACCTTAGAAGTAATGAATGTGTTCAGATGAAATAACTCGCGGCCTTGTCAAGCTTTGCTTACGATAGTATCAGAAGTTTGTGATTTGCGAGAGATAATTAAAGTGGTTGGGTTGAAAGGGAGGCTTTGAGGGTGCTAAATCATACTAAATGCTATGTTTGTGACCAGGTACCGGGATGGAGATAACTCCAGTGGACGGGGGAGGCAAGGTGGTGGAGCACACCTCCACTAGGCAGGCCGAGTCATCCGAGGTATCTATTATTGTAATCCGACTAGTACTCCAATGCATGCCTCACACTAACCTCCAACAACACTTATACATGCTCAACGCCACAATCTTAATCCCCATTCTCATCGCTACATTATTACATAAACAAGGTACTAACCACACGCAAAATAATTAATAACTACTGAAATAGAGTATACTAGAGTAAAACATATTTCCTTTAACAAAAATATTCTTAAATACCAATATGGTACTGATTTGTTTAACACCATAAATAGAAGTAAATAATACTTCGAGGAAAATGTATATCTGAAAAATCTATACTTTTGTTCTTCACACATTGCATAACTTTTTTTTTTTTTTTTTTTTTTTTTTTTAGTTTTACCTGTTCATTCCTATAAATAAGTTCTCAGATCGTTTCAAGTTTGTATAGATAGACAACGTTGGATGAACACATGAACACATATTTCAAGAATATGTGTTTCTACTTGTAGACAAACTACAGGTTTAAAGAACGTTCACACTTACTAAAGACTTATAAAATTGCTAAATTATATGTTGTTTTTGTCCACACAATAACATATGGTAAATACTATATATTGCAGTTTGACTGTGTGCTGTGAGGGCAAACAACACTTTCCATGTAAAAACAGGAAGCAGCTTCCAGTGAAGTCCAGTATTCTAGAAAAACAGGAAGCAGCGGCTTCCAGTGAAGTCCAGTATTCTAGAAAAACGAAAAACTGCCTACTATTTATACTACTACTACTATTTATACTACTGCCTATATTTATCGCCTACTAGTCATATTTTTATGGAGGTAATAAATATATATCGAGAAAACTAATTCAGATTAAAATTTACTTCAAAATGCACTTCGTTACGCCACAAAACAATTGTAGTTAAACATTGCAAAAAATGTTCCAAAGTTTACCGGCCTACATATTAAAAACCGACAGCTCCTCCAGCTAAAAGCTTACTCTAATGTCAATCGAAAGCACCTACTAAAGCTATTTTTACTTATAAGTATTAGTTAACAGAGTGATAAACAGATCTATTCCGTGATGTTCACCTCTCCAGTATGAATCATTGCTTAAAACAAACACAAAATTAAGAGTGAAGCAAGAAAAAATCAACCAATCAAAAATGATCTCAAAACGAAATTAAGTATGTCGTAAAAATTATTTCGCTTGTTTATTTATATATTTAAACCTTGAGATAGTTTATGAACGTGTAAAAATTCGCGAAAACTAATGGCTTTAAGATTTCTAGTGTATAATTTGGCATATATTTTTTTCTTTTTATCACTGATTAAACCTATTTTTCGATATTTTCGTTACCGAAGTGATCGATGCTAGGAATGGTGATAAGTTAGAATAGAGTTGAAACTTGAGGAAATGAACGAGGAGAAGAAAGTATGGGGTAAGGATCTTTGAAGAACTTAACTGTAAAACACCAGGGAAATGATTCCTGATGATAAAGTTATTGAAAAAAAAAAGAAAAGTGATAGTCATAAAGTGAATTTAAATTTGAAATTATCAATTTTAATTCTGCGATCACTAAGCCCATTGTAAAGACATGACCGAGTAATATATGTATATATATATTTATATCACGTGTTATTGTGACAATTTTGTATATATATATATATATATATATATATATATACTTCTTTTCCTGAAGACGAGGACATCGAAATATAGTAGTGAGTTCAGTGGTTTCCTTTCTATGTGTTCTTTTTTAAATTCTAGTTTATATATATATATATATATATATATATATATAAAGTTTTCTCAATAAACACGTGAAACGAAAATCAATGTCTAAGATACAGAAAGAAATCAGAAAAATCAAGTCATCAGAGTCCGGCTGATACCGAGCCAGAGTCTAACTGAGACAAAAACCACTAGTTTTGGGTTTAAAGATCTTTATTATTTAGATTACTCATTTTTCTAACTTTAGTCGACTCATGTCATCTGAACGACTCACTTCTTTGTCTCTCTACCTGATGAAGTCGCGGTCGAATTATATTAGTTTGTTTCTGTAATCTTATTTCTTACGTGTGTTCTTTCTGTGAATATATTTTATTTAGTTCGTGGAATCATTTCATTTAATTGGTTTTATATACATACTTTAATTTAAAACTATAGCATAAACTATAGTACAACAACTGGTTCTCGATGTAATCAGAAGTGAACTAAAGTAAGAGAAAGCTGACTTATTGAGAGGGGAAAGAGGTACGAGAGGTATTTAATAGAGTGAGAAAGATAAGGAAAGGAAACTTTAAGACAGGACTATCCGATTAAAGAAAGGAATTATGGAAGAAATAAACCTTATCTGCTATTTGTTAACTCTGATATACAAAGCTATTACTCATTGTTAAAACTCAGTCTAATTTGCATAGACCATGTTTATAGTATTTAATTACTTAAATTTAATTAATAACCATAATATATCTTAACAACTTTCATCTTTTATATACGTCCATTTTAGCTAATGTTTAATTATATCATAATTCTCACTATCAATATGCAAAAATAAAGAGTTACATTGTTCTTCTATAATTATGTTGTTTTGGTGTAGTATTTCTAATGATTTACCAGCCTAACCTACGTATATTTTATGACAACTTTTTTACGAAATTTTGTAAATAACACGACACTCCAGCCTAACCTACGTAAATTTTATACAACTTTTTACGAAATTTTGTAAATAACATTATACACCAGTACCTCAGAAGTTTTTAATTAACTAATTACCTACTATCTTACCATTAGAAAAAACTATACTAAAGTCAAGATGATGAGCAAGCCTAGGAAGTGGGCTCATGACTCATGAATTGACTCATGATATGGTAAAACTATGTTATTTGGGATTCTGTTAGCAAAACCTTTTAGAATTTTGCCAATATAAGATGTAGAGTATTATAATGAATGAGCAGTAGATGTAATGATAATGTCATCATTAAGGAATTCACGGGGGCGGACTCTTAACACCCTCAAAAACATAAGTTTAAAAACAGATATTTCAACATTTCTTGGAGAAACGGAATAAAAATAGACATAAGCAAGTACATTGGTGTGCTTCCTACATACACTAAAACGGAGAGGAGAATATGATTCATTTGCTAATTGTCATTTAGCCACATGGGGCGCACACATTACATTGTGATTCACCAGTGCCTGTCTTAAATATTGCTTTACTCAAATCTTTTTTTAGAATAGGCACATTTATCAAGTAACCACTTGACATCGTGTGGACTCGTAACAAAGCCACTTTACCTTCATTTACAACTATTTTTCATACGAAAACTCCAGCATGCTTCTGTGATGACAAAAAGCAAACTCAAATTTTGAGCGCTTAAAACATGAATACGGGTACGTTTTAGTTACTATTCAAAATAATGTATTATATTATAATAGAACTGTTGTTAATATATTGCATATCCAAATGGCAAGAGGTGAGGGAACACGACGTTCAGGATTATTGGAGATGTCCGATTGTGGGCCGAGAGAGGTCATGGAGAGGTGGGGTACTACCTTACGCAATTTCTCAGCGGACATGGGTACTTCCGCGCCTATCTATACAAGATAAGAAAGCACGAGACTCCCGAGTGCCTGTATTGCTCAGCGGTAGACGATCTGAAGCACACATTCTTTGTATGTAAGAAATGGAATGCCCGACAGTGGTCCACATGGACCTTCGAGGGCCCATAAAGGATAACTGGGAAACCATGGGGAAGACTAGTATTTAAAGTCCATGACACTCAGAGTTTATATGCTTATATCAGGATAGCAGAACTAAAAATCTGGAGTGGCCTACACTCTACTTTACTATAAGTAACTTAATGTCAAATTTCTTGAGTATATAAAACATAACGTCTCATTAAAGCATAACATAAATATCTAAATGGGATATAATTATTAGCCTTTCATTCCTGAGGTAGTACAGATAGTGATTGAAGGACATATAATTTTATAAGCTTATTTTTGTACATCACAGATAATTTATTATTTGCAAATAATTGCATTAGTATAACTACAACAGTAATAACATATTTGAAAAACCAAAGTGAACATTTCTTGATACGAAATATTCTCCTACAAGAGAACATGGCTTTTGTTCAAATAGCCAGTGGATTCTTACATCGTTTACTTGACATCCTTCTACATTGAATATTAAAGTAAAATTTTCAAATTTAAAACAGGAAAATACCCTTTTTTTCTCTGAAAAACATCTTAAACTGCGAAGAAAATGTTGTTTTAAGGTGATTTGTTAATTAAAGATGTACGATAATTACATTTATTAATCTCTAAACGAAAGATTCAGATTATGAATTATCATTTATATTTTTGGTCTTTTATAGAATTATCATACTGGGAATTTTAATCTTTAAAATAATAATAATAATAATAAGCTTCTTAGTATTTAATAAGATCATTTTCCATCCCCTTTGTCAAATAACATATATACGAATTTTTTCTGAGTGAGTGTTATCATTTTCCTGCACAATATTATTCCTCTTACATCTCATATAATTCAATAAACAATTTAAACTGTTCCTTTATAAAATCAATTTTATCTCAGTGGATTCGCTCAAAAAATTTCTAAGTCAATGTAAACAATGTAAAAAAATCTGGAGTGGCCTACACTCTACTTTACTATAAGTAACTCAATGTCAAATTTCTTGAGTATATAAAACATAACGTATCATTTAAGCATAACATAAATATCTAAATGGGATATAATTATTAGCATTGCATTCGTGAGGTAGTACAGATAGTGATTGAAGGACATATCAATTTATAAGCTTATTTTTGTACATCACAAATAATTTATTATTTGCAAACAATTTCATTAGTATAACTACAGCAGTAATATCATTTTTGAAAAACCAATGTGAACATTTCTTGAAACGAAATATTATCCTACAAGAGAACATGGCTATTGTTCAAATAGCCAGTAGATTTCTTACATCGTTTAATTAACATCCTTCTACATTGAATATTAATGTAAAAATTTCAAATTTAAAACAGTAAAATACCCTTTTTTTCTCTGAAAAACATCTTAAACAGCGAAGAAAATGTTGTTTTAAGATGATTTGTTAATTAAAGATGTACGATAATTACAGTTATTAATCTCTAAACGAATGATTTCAATTTTGAATTATCTTTTACATTTTTGGTTTTTAACAGAATTATTATACTGGGAATTTTATGGCTTCTTAGTATTTAATAAGATCATTTTCCTTCCCCTTTGTCAAATAACATATATACGAATTTTTTTTTAATGAGTGTTATCATTTACCTGCACAATATTATTCCTCTTACATCTCTTATAAGTCAATAATATATTTTCATTTTTCCATTAGAAACATCAATTTTATCTCAGTGGATTCGCTCAAAAAATTTCTAAGTCAATGTAAACAATGTAAAAAAATACAAAAAATTCGACAAGTATAGCAGGTGATCTCTTAGTCTAGGATAAACAAAGAGTTTTTATATCGTTATTGCTCTTTCCGTAATTGAAACTTCATGATTTTTTTTTATGAATTGCTAATTTTTTGTTCCATTTTTGGTCAAATTTTCATAATTTTTTAACGAGCCGTTTAGCGTCAAAAAAACATTTTCTGAAAACACAAATCGTACTCTAACGCCCCTTTAGCGAATGTAATTTTAGAAAAAAATATCTCAACTCATTGTCCATATAATGTTCTATTTATAGGCATAGTTTCATTCTTGTCCGTCAAACAGTATGGCTTGTATCGCTCTCACAAGGTTTGAGATTGATTTATAAGTCAAAATTTGTACATTTTATTGAAAAAAAAATATTTCCTGTTGATATAAAATTCTGAATATATTTTTCGTTTGTTCCATTTGTAACCTCAAAGATAATGTCAAAATCTCAAAACTCTAGGGTTAGTAGTTTGGGAGAAATAAATGTTTTAAAAAAAACGGTTTTTGGCAAAAAAAGTGACTTTCCCATCATGCATAATTCTTCCCAAACAATAGGGATCTTCGTCTAAATGGGGCCCATTTTTGTGTAAAATATCAACTTGATCCATTAAAGATTCTGGACCGTAGCGTGGTAACAAGCAATGCTAACACACGCACCCACCCACGCACGCACCCACCCACGCACGCACCCACCCACCCACCCACCCACCCACACACACACAGACATCATCGTAAAAACTTCATAAAACGACTTCTGGGACCTCAAAACATGTAATTCCGTCAAAATCTCGAGATCGAATTTTTTTACGATCACTATACTTTACTTATAGTAAAGTAAAAATACAAAAAATTCGACAAGTATAGCAGGTGATCTCTTAGTCTAGGGTAAACAAAGAGTTTTTATATCGTTATTGCTCTTTCCCGTAATTGAAACTTCATGATTTTTTTTTTATAAATTGCTAATTTTTTGTTCCATTTTTGGTCAAATTTTCATTATTTTTTAATGAGCCGTTTAGCGTCAAAAAAACATTTTCTGAAAACACAAATAGTACTGTAACGCCCCTTTAGCGAATGTAATTTTAGAAAAAAATATCTCAACTCATTCTCCACATAATGTTCTATTTTTAGGCATAGTTTCATTTTGATCCATCAAACAGTATGGCTTGTATCGCTCTCACAAGGTTTGAGATTGAATTATAAGTCAAAATTTTTACATTTTATTGAAAAAAAAATATTTCCTGTTGTTTTAAAATTCTGAATATATTTTTCGTTTGTTCCATTTGGAACCTAAAAGATAATGTCAAAATTTCAACTGTTTCGAAAGTTCAAAAGTTCAACTCTAGGGTTAACAGATTAGGAGAAATAAATGTTTTAAAAAAAAACGGTTTTTGGCAAAAAAAGTGACTTTCCCATCATGCATAATTCTTCCCAAACAATAGGGATCTTTGTCTTTATGGGGCCCATTTTTGTGTAAAATATCAACTTGATCCATCAAAGATTCTGGACCGTAGCGTGGTAACAAGCAATGCTAACACACTCACCCACCCACCCACCCACCCACCACACACACAGACAGACATCATCGTAAAAACGTCATAAAACGACTTCTGGGACCTCAAAACATGTAATTCCGTCAAAATCTCGAGATCAAATTTTTTCACGATCACTATACTTTACTTATAGTAAAGTAAAAATGCATCAAAGCACAGGAAGCTGACCGTTAGAATATTCAAACATTTTAAAACAGAAGGATCAATATTTTTGTCTTTTTATTATAATGTTCCAATGTTTTAAAATGCTGTATTATATTTTTTTTGTTATAATAAAACTGATTATTTTACAATTAATTTCAACATACTTTATAAAATGTTAAGAAAGGAATATTTTATTATTGTTTTAAAAATATTTTTATATTTCGACATCTCGTTGTAAATGTAATGAACTTACTTCATTGTTACACTTTTCAATTAGCTGTAAACAAATATTTGTTCGGAAAAGTACACGGACATTATTATGTTCTTATGTACCGTCGGGGGGGGGGGGGGTCCACAGTTGATAATACAGCTCTCAGGGGGATCCACAAGCAAACAAAGTGATATACAGTGTAACTGACCCTATATAGCTCAACATGAATATATGAATTTAAAATTTATGCACATCGTTATTTATACAAAATAATTACATGGAAGTAAGTCGTTAAATAAAATGGTTATAGGAGGAACCAGAGTCCATTATTAAAACCATTAATAAGGAGTTCCTGAAATTGCATAAAGCAACTGAAACAAAAAGACGTATTGAAATTAGAAGAAGTTTATAGTGGGATCCTGACGTGTTGAGTAGCAACAATGTGTTGGTGTAACCGGAGTGTGAAGGTTGATGAATAGATAGAGTGTTAATTATGGTAGCGGTTAATGGGCGGAAAGGCATGCGGGGGACTGGTACTCCTCGCGAAGTCACTACCTCCCTCCAGCGCGGCTTATCCTACCATCCGTGATATGGCTGGAAAGCTGGGTACACGTCTTAATATCAAAACAGGCTTATCCTACCAACACAGCCTACCGACTTCACATTGTGCAGTGAACTTCTTAATATATATATATTAACTACCAGTAACTACTCAGTTACATTTAGTAGTGGTGGTAATTTGTCAAATAGACTTGTCCATAACTCTAAAAGAAGCCGAAAAAACTGTTGTGTATACAGAATTCCTTGCAAGGATTGCGAGTTGGCTTATATTGGACAGACGGGAAAAGGAATGGATACAAGGATTAAGCAACATCAGTATTCAGTTAGAAGACAAGATGATAAAAGTGCCTTGTTCCTACACATTAGAGACAAAAATCACATAATTAACTGGAAAGAAGCAAAGGAGTTGGTTTTTATGTCATGTGAAAGAAGAAGAAACATTGTTGAAAGCGCCCTCATAAAAGACTTTTCTAAGAACTTGGTCAACACTAGTCCAGGCCTTTTTAAATTAGATGAATTTCTAATTGAAGGAATTATCAAACAAATCAAGACTATTTCAACAGTTATAGGGAAAACTACTGTCAATGATGCCAATCTTACTCCTTCTTTAAATCAAAATTCATAACCTGTTTACAACTTGTATTCACTTGCTCTCTGACGACGTGAAAACGAAAGGCCTTAGAGCGACTATCTTCTCTAATTTGTGGTGAGTTACCTGAATATATATATATATATATATATATAAAGATTTCACATAAACACGTGAAATAACAATCAATGATGAAACCACAATAACAAATGGGAAAACAAAACTAAGATCTTTCAACCGTAACAAGCGGTCTTCGTCAGAGTCAAAAACTTTTAATACATTGAACAATAAATATATATTGGTGAAAGTATCGACCATGGAATAGAACTGACCGAGTCCCGATAAACTTTAGTTTTGTATATATATAATATATATATATATATACATATATATGAAGAAAAAAATGATCTATCACAGTGATAGCGAACCTACTGATTCTGAGTGTCAAATATTGATTTTTGAAAAGTCGAAACATAGCTTTCGTAGCGTGTCACACATAAAATTAAAGACTAAAAACAATAGGGACATTCATAATTTTTGTTTGTTAAATATTTGTTTAAAGCCATTTAAAATGCAAATCAACTAATATGTATGTATATATAGTTATATATATATATATATATATATATATATATAATTTTGATAATAATATCAACATTAAAACAATATATTTAAGTGTTTTTATGTTATAGCTTTTCGACCACTGATTCTCAAAATTCAAAATAGGTTTCTTCAGGATTTGGTCCAAAGAATTACTACTTTTGATTATAAGCCGACGTTTCGCAGAAAATTGTTTGGGATTTTAAAAAAGAAAAACCGCCTTGAAGATGCCGAACAACTTTCGGAAAACATCGGCTTATTATCAAGAGTAGTTAATTCTTTAGACCAAATCCTCAAAAAACCTAATTTGAATTGTAAGTAATAATATTATTATTAATAACCAACTCTGGCTGTTATTTGAATTTTGAAATTTTATATCTTTGAAGATGCGTATCACCAAAAGTTCGATTACGTGTCAGTACTTACACCCTTGTCATAGGTATTCCATCACTGAGTTATCAGGCAAACAAAGCAAATTACATAGAAAGAACTTCTATGAATTCTAAATTTCGACTTTCGTCGTCATCAGGAAGATGTTCAGGGACTAGTATCACTAAAGCAAAGCACTGCTTCTTCTACGTGCGAGAGATGTTAAAATATCTAAATGAGTTTGCTTGTAACTATCCACAGTCATTTGTTTATGTAATCGTGTTTGCTGTCCAATTTGACCACCAATGGTCAATATTATAGTATGTAATAACAAGATTTCACAATAAACAGGTGAAATAAAAATCAAAGTCAAAACACGAATAAGAAGTCAGAAAAATGACTTAAGATATCTCAAACTGAAACCAAGCATATGTATACTATATAAATAGTGTCATTAGAATTTAGAAGATCCTCTCATCAGAAGATTGATAAAACAAAAAAATAACAAAAACGATAAGTTCTCCTAGGTGTGTGGACCGTAACAATACATCGTTAAGATCCATTGTTCTGGTCTGGTACAGCGTTTTTCAAACTTTTTTTGCTACTACCTTCAACAATAAAGAAAAAAAATATTTGGTGCGGACATTTCGTCCACTAGCTATTTAATCATTACGCAAAAAATAAGATTGTTCTAATAGGGAAACACTTATAAGTATATCAAGTCGTCACATGTCTGCAGAGAGACTAGCGTCCATATTCCTGATGACGAGGCAATCGAAATGTAGTAGTGAGTTTCTCTGATTTCTTTTATGTATGTTCTTTCTGTAATCGAGTATATATATATATATATAACTAGAGTTTATCGGGACTCGATCAGTTTCCGATTACACTCTCATAGCCAACGTTTCGGTTTTTATTTAAAACATTTTAATTAAAAATTAAGATTTAAAAATTTGTAGAATAAGAAAAATAAATTTACATTATTTAAACGAACTAACAATCTTGACTAGTCAAAACCTTGACTAGACTAATCAGATAACATTAAAAGTAAGAAATAAATTACTTAGTTCCTGTTGAGGCCTTTGAATGAACATTGTTGAGGTTACTTGTAACGTTATCTGATTACAAGTCTGGTCGAAGGTCTTTATCAGTCAAAATTGTTAGTTCGTTTAAATAATACCATATAAATTTCATTTTATTTTTTTAAAAAATTTAACTTCTGCAAGTTATTTTATTTATCTCTGAAATACTTCTACTTCTAATATTCCTCAAGCTGTAATAATCCATTTTCATATTGTTTATTTGTTGATGTTTATATTTATATTGTTCTAATCAAACGGTTGATTTACGTATTACTGAATCTTATATATATATATATATATATATTATATATATATATATATATATGTATAGAGCTGTGCTCTCTAATCGGGATTCGGTCAATTTTCTAGGATAAAAAATCAAACTCTCGGTGCCAACGTTTCGGTTTTATTTAAAACCTTTTCATAGGCCTATATAGTTCACAAGAGAAAGAGAAAAACAGAAAGAACACACATAAAAAAGACTCACAACAATTTATATATATATATAACATATATAAATATATATAAATGTTTCACAGCAAACTATACATACAGAGTAAAGGGACGAACACAATTACATTCTCTAGATTTCAGTTCTATCGTTATTAGGATAGTAGAGATAGGGACACTAAGAGCATTTGTGATGCGACGGTTGGTTTGTTGTCCTTCGTGGATCGTTTTCCTGTTGATAATATATATATATATATATATATATACTTAAAATAAACTGTGACACATAGACTGAAACATAACAAAGACTCACTTTTCAATATTTCTACCGTAATGGCGGACGTATTGACGGAGAGACGACAGTCAACTGATTAATTTATGTTTAACTGGGTTGACTGTCGTCCCTCCGTCAATTCATTTCTTCTCCTGAGGACGACTGCCATTACGGTCGAAATATGAAAAGTGAGTCTTTGTTATGTTTTAGTCTATGTGTCACAGTTTATTTTAAGTGTTATCTGTCCTGCCGGACTGCTTTTCGTTTATCATGGGGTTATATATATATATATATATATATATATATATATATATATAGGGAGAGAGAGAGAGAGAAAGTTATAGATAGAGTGAAGGAAAAAGATAGAAAGGGAGAGCGAAATCGATAAAGAAATAAGAGAGATATTTCTAGAGACGTTCATTTTTCACTCTCATCTCTTCCTCCTCCGCTTTGCTCTCTCTTGGGTGTTTTTGATTACTTTATTTTTTTCCATGATCCATTTTATTTTACTCGCAACGTCTATATGCCTATCCAATATGAATAACAATTAATTAATATAGTTGTTCATAAATGAAGTTCAGTTGCTTCAAATGACTAATAGGTGAATAAAAAAATGTTAAGAAACTAAATTCACGAAGGAACATAATTAAAAGAGATCACAAAACTCGCTACTAACATATATTTTGACTTCCCTATCATCAAGTAGAAAGAAGAGCTGTCAAAATACTTAAATATATAATATAACAAGTATTTTATGTAATACTTTATCTACTAATGTGCAAACTGGTTGAGTTACGCTTTAATTGTTAAGTAATTCCAAGTTTTTCAAATACTTATAAGAAGTATTCTAAACCACATTTGCTTACAACGGTTTTTTGTGTCATTTTACTAATGGTTCTAATTCGAAATACTTGTATAAGAGTGACTATGAGGAATTCGAGTAGAGCAGTTCTTTCAAGGATGTTGATATATGGAAGTGAGGAATTTGGTGAATTGCTGTATTCTTTTTGCCACGCTGTTGCGTATGGTTAGATGTTTTGAAGGTTTCAAATGTAATCTTTGGATAGAAATCAGTTGGAAGACAAACAAACAAAAGTGCAGGGGATTAATGTGAAAGAGGTGTGAGATTGTGACAAGTTGTCCACTTGGCCATTACTCGACAGTGATTTACAGGCTGTACCAGCAATCAGGTGGTTGCGCTGACTGGGAGGCATGAGCTCTTGAAAGTAGGTGTATTGACAAGGATTTGTGGCAGCGCGGCTCGAGAGCTGTGCCAGGTACAACAATGGACTTCGCCCAGACTGCTCTGTGTTATTTTCGTCTCACTCACACTCTTCAACACCGACGCAACAACCAGCAACTCACTCTTTCGCACTCCCATCATTTAAAATACACTTTGCTTCAAATACTAATAATGCAACAATACGGTTATATTGATCTCTTGCGTTTAAAATTTTATCATTCTTTTTTCATTTTATTATATACCATTTTGGTTGTTTTTGCAACTTTTAATTTCTAATTTATATTGTAGAAGTTTACCTGATGATGAATACGAAGTGTTCGAAACGCATAGAATAGAAATACTTCTTTTTTCGTTGTTGATATCACCCGTAACATTTCAATTTATTATAAAATATAAAGTTTAAATAAATAGAAACAACACATAACGTTTCCTACAAAAGAAGTTACCTACTTAAGAAAAGTGGTAGGTAACTTATTTTTAATTCCCCCTTATCTATAAATAAAGTATAGTAATCAGGAGACCACTGTTTCAATATTTTGACACTTCTTGAGCAGGATTTAAAATTAACCGAAAATGCAAAACCGGTTAATAATCCTCTGAAATTTTCAGATTTCAAATTTTATTTTCTTGAATAAGGAAATGAAAATATTGAATATTCAATGAGAATGAATGAAACATTTGCTTTTCGATATAATGAGTTTAATCAAGATTCTATCTTTAATTTACAAAAAAAACAGACATAAAGTTATAAAAGAAACAAATTCCAGTTTGACATAAATACAAAAAGCTAATTGATCATTATTCTTGAAATAACCATTCAAAAAACATACTGAATCATACTGAGGTAAATCAAAGTCTCCACAAACAAAAACAAAACCTTTCTATTCTATGCGTTTCGAACACTTGGTGTTCATCATCAGGTAAACTTCTACAATATAAATTAGAAATTAAAAGTTACAAAAACAACCAAAATGGTATATAATAAAATGAAAAAAGAATGATAACTTTTAATTTCTGCTGTTTGTGTATTATGTACATTGCAGTATTATCGATTTTTTGTTTGCTCATTTGCAAATTCTCATCAGTAAAATAATTCAATTTCATAGTAAAAATTGATATTTGAAAAATATTGTAAAATGATTTTTACAAAAAAAATAAACCGGTCATTTTATTTACCTAATTAATATTAATTAAAAATAATTTTTATGTTTTAAAAAATCTGTTGTTTTCATGAGCCAGCCTTCTCAAAGTCAGAAAAGATCTGAAAAATCACCTTAAACAGCATATTCAGAGAACAGGTTGTTAGCTAATGTGAGCAGTATGCATGTCTCATGTATCTTATTAGAATGATTGAGATAAAGTTTACCGTTTTAATAATGGTAATTACAGTTGTATATTATTCGATGTTACACTGTTTCGATTTGAAACAAATTTAACTGTTATTATTGTTCAAGAAAGCAAAATTGAAAGCAAGTCTGCTCTTTGTTAAAATATTTACATCCTTTTAAGGGCTTTGTATATATCAGAGATTAGTAATATACTTCTGGTATATTTATATTAACTATAAATATATTATTTTAAATTTATTCTATTAAATATATATATTAATTAAATATATTGTTGACAAGCAGAGCAGATTCTGCATTCACGACTTTTTTAAGTAGCTGTTCTTTTTTCCTAATTACACTTCTGTGTTGCAAAGGCAATGCAAATAGCAGATTTCCCAGCGACATTTTCAGAAAAAAATCATAGTCAAATAACTACTAAAATGTTATTCACTACTTTTTAAACACAATTTTAAACACAAGCTTTCGACCTCGTTGGTCATCCTCAGGCAGAATAAAATATTAAGACAGATAAATAAGATAAAAACTCAAAGTAATAAAATAACAGGATGAATGCTTGGATAAAATATGTATGCTTGGATGAAGATCTGCTTCCAACTTATACAAATAATTAAATATATTAAATATATTTTATATATTATTGATATATTATATTAAATTAAAAATATTATATTTACTATAAATCACTACTGGTTAAGCGTTAGTTCCTATATATCAATAAAACTAATTAATTATTAATTAATAAACTAATTAATTAATTAATAATTCATTAGTTTATTAATTAATTATAAACTTCAAAGAAATTACACTCCTGTTTATACGCCGACGTTTCACCAAAACTTGTTTGGCATTTTCAAGGCTAAAAACAATTTATTAACGACGAAAGTAGTGAAAACAAATACATCCACGGTATTTGGATGTATAAAACAAATATCAATCAACAGAAAACAAAAGTGTTTATTTGTTTTGTGTTGGTTGATATTCCGAGGATATGTTTGTTTTCACTACTTACGTCGTTAATAAATTGTTTTTAGCCTTGAAAATGTCAAACAATTTTTGGTGAAACGTCGTCATATAAACAGGAGTGTAATTTCTTCAGACCAAGGTATTACATGTTACATAGACGTAATAATAAGTTTACTTGCAGTAAAGTTAAGTGTATGTCATTCTTGATCCTTTGAATAACTAATCACTTCTAATATTTTTTTTTTCATTTTATAATTTATTGATGAAACTAAACAAGTTTATTTAAATCTGCAACAAAATCCGCGAGGTATAATTAAAGATCGACTATGTAAGGGATATGAAAGATATATTCCGACATCCTAGTAATTACCATGCATCGATGGAGCTATTTGAACTGAATACCTGGGAAAACCTATTCAAACCATCTGGAGTATTACGCACTTTACTTTATTAAAAGGAAACCAGTTATGTAAAATAATGACCCATTCATTTCATTAACTGATGTTATTTCAATCTGAATATTACGATTCTATCAATTATTATAAAAATATATTTAAAAAAATCACAGTTTGGATCTTAGATGTAAAATGTTTAATTTTTCAATAGTTTGAAACATCATTGCAATTTGGTTAAAGAGAAAAACAATAACAGTTGATCGTTAATCACACAGTGATTGTCATGTTCATTCGTTGGTAGTTGCTTAATTTAAGTTTTATTTTTAATATAGTTTACTCCTTTTTATATTGTCCCTGTTTCTTAATTTGTAAAAAACAAAAATAATTTTAAACTTTAATTTCAATTAAACTTAAAATTATTTGTTAACCTTTTTTAGAGTTTTTTTAAACTTTAATTTAAAAAAAAGGGCATTTTAGTGGAAAAATATTTATTTTATACTGGATGTGGACATAGTTCCCAAGAAATATATTCTGAAGACCTAAAATATCCCACGATCACTGCCCGAGAAAAATGATTTACCAACTACCGGTAATTTCTTTTGATTCAGTTTCATTTGCACATATATAATATCCCTAAATGTAGTATATATATTCCTAAATG
Organism: Hermatobates lingyangjiaoensis; assembly: GCA_026182355.1. Taxonomy (NCBI): domain Eukaryota; kingdom Metazoa; phylum Arthropoda; class Insecta; order Hemiptera; family Hermatobatidae; genus Hermatobates; species Hermatobates lingyangjiaoensis. Next base: position 1,071,285 of record JAPFBL010000183.1, on the reverse strand, counting down.
AAGTATTTAGCAAGTAATTGATAAAATATAAATCATATGATGATAATTTTTTTAAACAAGATTAATCTTTTGTCAATGTTGTTACATAAAATTTTGTAAAAAATATTTTTCCGAATCTATCTCAGATGACCTATATTCCTCAGTTGAACCCTAAAAACAGTTGAACCCTAAAAACTCTGGTTGGTTCTCTATTCTTTCATTTGGGTGTTCTTTTTTTTTCATTTTATTTTATACAATTCAAGTTTTAACTTGTAATTTGTATTGTAGAAGTTTACCTGACGATGGACACGAAGTGTTCGAAACGCGTAGAATAAAAAAAGCTTCTTTTTTATGTATGAAGACTTTGATTTAGCTATTTACTTCAGATATATATTCATAATCGTGCTGTGAAAGTATTTCTACTACAAAACATTAAAAATTAAATTAAACAAAACAATTAGCTTAAAGTTACTTTAGTACTGCATTTGAATAATATAACATTCAAGAAAGTCTCATCACGGAATACTCAAATAGGGATTGTACCAAATGCAACATTTTGTATAACTTGAATTACTAAAACAATGGGAGAAAAGTGGATATTTTTATGATTCAATAAAAAAATGTACTTTATACAAAAGTCATAGGGCTATTCCGCGTAGCAAAATATACAAATAAGTCAATATTTATTAAAACTGTCATTGGATGCAGTCTGTATCGTTTACTTTTCGGGTACATACATTTCACCTACTCTCAGACAAAAAAAAGCCCTTTCAAAGAAGTATAAAAATGGATTCATTGGATCTTTAAACTGTGAAACTGTTGGAATCTCAAGGACAGTTTCTTCATTATCACTATACTTTACACAGACTAATGTAAGAAATTGCTTCATCTCAATTCTTCATGTCCCTTCTTTACGCATATAATGCTGTCAAACGGAACTTTCCAGAACTATTCTCTTTTCTCATAGTATTCTATTCTTTATTTTTAGCGTAACTAGGTTTATTGATCGGCCGCAGTTTTTGTCCTGGAGTTTTCCTGTATAAGTCAATTTTCAAACTGAGCTCTGTTGAAAAACTGGTTGGCTTACTTCAAAAGTTTGAAAATTCAAAGGTGGAGCATCTTTTGAAAGTCCTGAATCCTCTTTGGAAAGTCTTGTAAACTTGAAAAGTTCTAAGCTGCTCTTTGAAAGTCCTATGATTGCCCTTTAGATTTCCTTTGTCCTTCTTGAAATGTTCTTGTTAAATAACTTTTCGTAACTTATAAATGGATAAACAATATGTCATATATGAGTACGATGCAGATATCATAAGGCTGCAGGTGCATATTAACCATGATGAGTAAATGGTGCATCCATAGAAGCTATTCAGTACTCTAAATTGACCATCATGTCTCGTACGTTTGGCTCATCATCATCTGACCGCTTTCGAATCATGCCCATCATCAGGGGTACACTGAATAGACTAAGATTCAGTTTTGTAAAATTCAAAAAAAAAACCAAACTCCATGTGACACTGATAGACAGTCAAAACCAAACACAACCCCAAACATACATAAATATGGTTAGAATCCGACTAACTCAGGAGAAATTTACAGGCACGACACTTCTTGATTGTAAATAACGCTAATATAACATTCTGTAACTTTGTTTATGCAGAAACCATGTTATACCATTTAAATCAATGCAAATTATTTAATGAAATAATTTGTATTACAAACATGAATATACCAGTTTAATGCAGAATTATTTAATTAGAGTTTGATATTCTCATGAATAAGTTAAGTGTTTTCTCATGGTCACGGTCGTTTAAGCATTTTTTTACTTTATCATTGCCTTGAACAGTATTTCCACATTGTAATGACAGTGTTATACCATTGCATGGCTGTTAAATGTTTTCACATTGTCACTGTCATCTTAAGGTGTTTCACATTAATAGTCAAGTTAAAGTGTTTTCACATTCTAATGGCTATGTTTTAATGCATTTTCCATTCTAATGTAGTTATACAATAGAAAGGTACTCTTTGTTACTGTAGTTCTTTCTTTCCCCAAACATCTCTCTCTGGAGATTTCTCCCGTTACAAAACCGCTTGTTATGGTTGAAAGATCTTAGTTTTTTCCGATTTCATATCGTGGTTTGATCATCTAATGTAGTTATGTTATAGTGTTTTACACTGCTATGATCGGAGGATCTTTACGGTATGAATGAATGTACATGGTAACGTGCAGTAGGGAAAGCCCACTGTATGATACTATATTGTGAAAGGGCTTCCTGTTAACTATTATTCTAATAATAATAATTAAATCTGATGTTTCACAATAGAAATAACTAAAATATGTTTCTACAACTACATATTCTATTATATAGGGTTTATTAACAACATAGTTCATTTAAGAAGGATACCCATATGGTGGGTTATACATCGAAAGTCTTAAGTATTACTTCACTTAAACTTACGAAATAAAGGATCTCTGAGGAGAGACTGGCTCTATACATGCTGGGCATTGACTACATCACGTTCCCTCAGCTACGGTCTCAACAAGATTTTTCAATATCGAGTCACATCAATACATACCACTTACAAATAGAACAAACATAGTGTTGCCTACTTCACGTCCCCTCAGCTACGGTCTCAGTAAGATTTGTCTTGATTCGAATCAATATATAGCACTAACAACTAAAACAAACATAGCGTTGACTATTTCACGTTCCCTCAGCTACGGTCTCAACAAGATTTTTCCATATCGAGTCACATCAATATATAACACTTACAACTAGAACAAACATTGTTAATCTAGCATTAACAGAATAATTTTCATAAATTTCTGAACATCAGTTTCTTTTTCCACTGTCTGTTGTTAACAAGCACCAGGAGGCTGTGTTTTCCAATAAGTGGGTGTTAAGCTACCTGTGAATTTGACTACAATGCTGGACTGCATTGCATGAGGCCTTGATTATACATGAGGCACTTTTACTAAGGCATTAACCTACTTAGCGACTTATTAACAGAGTGTCAAGAACAATGGGCTTCAACTACTCAGAGTCTACAGGCATTACTTTATTTAGTACTACCGAGTTATATGCTGTCTTTAGGGCAGGATTTCTTAATCAAAATACCTGTATTCATAGAAATAGTAATTTTGATATTATTTGTTTCTATTAATGCATTTTTAATTAATATTTCTTTTGGTTATTTACCGTCTTTTTCCGATAATAAGATATCACCCGAAAATAAGTCTTAGCGTGATTTTCAGGACGTTTTGGACTATAAGCCCTACCCTGAAAATAGGCCCTAGTTAAGATAATGTGAAAAATATAATTCGTTAAAAAATTGCTGTTGAATGTAGTAGGTATCTCTAGCTGTCGTAATATTTCAGAGAATTCTTTGGAAAAAAATATTCCAAGAAGTCCTTTGATACCTCTAAAGTTCGTTCCAAGGAGGCTACTTAGACAAGAAGTATTAATTTAACCTCAGCTATATCGCAAGACATGAGAGATTCAGACCTATGATTCTACAGGAAATAGATCTGGAGGAAAATCAGAAGGGAATTCAACATTTTGATAATTTATGACGATGTTCCAGAAGATGACATGACTGTGATCCAATAAATTTAAATTTCAGTATAAAAAAAAATATTAAACCGAGAATAAGCCCTAGCACGGATTTTGACATAAAAATAAAGTAAGACAGTGTCTTATTTGCGAAAAAAGACTGTATCTAAATAACGGATACTCCTATTAGACTGTCTAGCTGCTATTACTTGAATTTCCTTTAAGTCTAGCATCAATGTAGTTTTGCTTGCAGAAATACTCGATGATATCCATTTTGAATTGGAGTAGCCTAAAGTTCTTGCAAATATTCCTCGACAAGTTTAGTGAAAAGAATCTCTGAAATATTTGCTCATATATAATTTTAAAAAAAATCTGTTTTTGATACTTGGTTGGGTCACTTAAACAGACCGTTGACTCTGTATATTTATTATTGATTAACTAAAAATCATGGGTCATGAGATCTCAGCTAGTTTTATACGGAGGTGTTTTCAGACTGGACCTTGGTCTAAATGTGTCAAAGTTGCATCACCACTATAGCAATGGTCAGGCGAAGCCTAACAGATGTGGAGTGTTGGTCTTTTATTCAGAAAAGGTCTGTCCTAATCCTTGACCATACAATAGATTTTGATGTAGAGGACGGAAAGCCCTGCTCATGCCAACCCCTCAGAAAGAACGTGAAACCATTGGTAACAAACCTTACGACATCCTTACTTTAACCCATTATATCCCAAGTTTTTGATATCGCAAATTTCATAAAAAAAATTCCACCGGTTGTTTAAATAGGAATTCAAAACATGTTGAAGTTATATTTTTACCTTTATTTCTATAAATTTTTTTAAAAAATTATAATTTTATAAGGTTATATTTTATTTGTATTTATTAATTTCGTTATTTAATTTTTTTTATTTATGAGGTTTAATTTACGATAACTTCAGTCTTCAAATCAATAATCACAACTGTTAAACCACTAGAGCTTGGAATGTTTGATAGTTCTAAGTGAACAGGTCTGAACAACACACTGCTAGTGGCAGCATGGATACCACATCATCCCACTGTCCTCATTTAGAATATCATTATTTTAGGCCATACATATTTTTGAAGAGTAAACAAACGGTTATATAATAGAACTCACATTATTTCTTTCGTTATAAAAATTACTATATTTCAGTCCTAAGTTTTACAATTCAATATGGAGTAAATAAGAGATGAAAATAAAATGTTAATTTCTCTTGAACATTTTACCAATTTTTTTGGTAAAATCCTCAAATATATTTTTTGGTATCTTCAAATGAGGACAGTGGGATATAATGGGTTAATAAACTTGAAGGAGGTAAAATTTATGGCTCCCGACATAGAGACAACCCTGAACTGTGGCTCCTTCATAACTACCATAAATTTAGAGGAATACATTAACTTGGGCGTCATGAAACTAAATGGATGATGTCATTAAAACTGGTACTCATTCTTAAGGAGCCCTAGTCCGGGGTAACGGGTGTAATCCTTTCTGGGATGCACGGCCAAATCCAAAGGATATAGATAGCCAGTACACGGAGGACCTAGTGGGGGTCTGCGACTACCAAAGCTGAAAGAAGCTTGTGAGTGTGGGCGTTACAAACAAAGCATCATCAAAGGATATTAATTATACTGTGCATTTACAACAGACATTGTTGCAGTGTGCAGGCAAATGGCTGTGGAACATATCAAACCATTTGTACCTTGCACTTTTCCATTCTCATTTTATTTAATGTTCATTCATATTTGGAATAATGAATTAATATTTTTTGACATAATTTCATCTATTTAACTAAAAATATGTTAATACATATCATTACTATGTTTAATATTGATCGGGGTATATAACATAGAACCACAAAAGGGCCGTGAAACCGGTTCACTGTTCTCCTAAATATCTAAATGTTCCATGATTTTCAAAATTCAAAATTAAAATTGAAGCCAAAAGTGATATGTAAGACTCTAGATTACTCAACTTTTCAAGAAAAATCCCTTAGGCTCCCACCTAAATCGCATGTGCGGCTTAGGGGGTCCCTAAATTATGGGGCATTCAGTTGCAAAGTATTGATGCTGATTGCAGAGTACAGCATTTTATGGTTTAAATTTACCATAACAGAAGTCCGTAAAAATCAGAGCTCTCTTTAGTTTAACTCGCTAGTTTTATATTTATATGGAAACAGTGCTAAATTACACCCCTGCAGACTAACTAATATACCTATATCAATCCAGAAATATACCTATATAGTCAATGATCAAACAACAATATGAAAATGGGAAAACAAGATCTTTCAACTGTAACAGGCGGTCTTCGTCAGAGTCAAAAACCAAACTGATTTGAGTTTTTGACTCTGACGAAGACCTCTTGTAACGGTTGAAAGATCTTAGTCTTGTTTTCCCATTTTCATATTGTGGTTTGATCATTGATTGTTATTTCACGTGTTTATGTTAAATCTTTTTATGCCTATATAGTTATATAGGAAGCTTATATACCTATACCCTTCCAGAAATTTCTAAAAATGAATTAATAGTTTTATTACTCGTCTTTTTTATGGATCAAAAGTTTTCTGAGAATGTTTATTTCACTTTCATTATATAATCAAATGTCTTTTGAGCTATGCTATATTGTATGGAACTAAAATATGTTTATAATTAAACTGTTAGAGGCTTTTAAGGCTGTAAATGGCATTCTGTTAGATAAAGTGGCACTAAGATGTTTTAAAAGATTCCTGATTCTTCAAAACTTATGAAAGGCACATTTAACCATCCAAGTATTTATCATAGGATATTATTATTATTTTGAAAATATGAAATATGAAGTTTGAGTAGTTTATGATTAATTTAGGACTAAAGATAGGATAGGGCTAAAGATTAGGACTAAAGATACGATAGGATTAAAGATTAGGACTAAAGTAGCAGATGATGAGAAAAACTAAAGGCTTGACAAGCACGCTTGCAAACTTTCCTAGTTTCAATAGTCATCATCAAATGTAAACTTCATCTCATTCCTTCTCATGAGTTTACACTCATCATATACACGCATAAGCAAAAATATGAAAAACTGGTTTTAGTGGGAAGAAATGCCAAAACTCTAAAATCTTTCTACTTTTTTAATCATCAATCATTTATTTGAATACTATAAATCACCTGGATTAAAGTTAAAAAAAAATGTAGTCTTTAGTTTGAAAAAAATGTTATCTAACTGACTGTAAAAAAAAACTACCTGAAAATAATGGTGTTGTGGAATTATTCGGGTTAATTAGCTGGAGCCGTTAAGACTTCGTAGGTGTAGCCCAAAGTATGCAGAAATGGAAATGATCTCTAAATTAATGGAATATCCCGGAGCCAAACAGGAAATTGCGTAATTCCATTCTTTTATTTCTTCACTTCCTATAATAAACGAGGTCGTTACTTTGCCATAATTCTTGCAAGTTTCATTGCTTACTCAAGTTTTTTCTTTACAAAAACAATAAACCTACCCTTTTTTTTTGTTATTCGTTAGCATGTTTTCACTCTCTTCTATCAGTTTGAATTTCGTTATAAATAAAATATTAAAATACTTGGAATTGATTATCTTATAAACTCCAATAAATTTTAAAAATTTGTTGATTTAAAAATAACTTGAAATTTAAATTTAACTTGTACTATTGATTTCATCATTAAATTTAAACAGAAGTTGTGTTTAAATTCTTGAACTCCAATTATTTTTGAGTGTATTATCAATGTATATAAAGATGTATGCCATAATATGTATTATTTTATCCTACAATAAATTGGTGTACATTAATTAATAACACCCTCAGTAGATTATTAAGTGATTTATGTTGTATTAAATAAAACAGTCTAATGGTTTGTCCTTTGAATAACTATGAATAACTATTCAAACAGTCTAATTGTTTTTTCCTTTGAATAACTATGAATCAAAAGTAATAATAGCCTAGAGAAAGTGAAAAAATATTTTTCAATTAAAACTGAATTAGCTTCTTTGGAGGAAGGTTATACTTTATTGCAAGACGGTATTTTCTATTCAAAGGCCTGCTAAATGGTCTATGGAAGAAACAACGCTGTTCTAAGAGCTCTGTGTCACACTATGACAGAGGAATCTTGGCGTCAGATGTCTACAGTACCAAGATTGTTTTTAAAAATATTTGAATGTTTAATAACAAACTCCGGAGCTGCCAGATGGCGAGACTTTTTACGACAGAACTCAAGGTATTTCACAACTAAATCCACCTAAACCAGTTATTTATTTTTTAAAATAAACATCTCGGAAAAAACTATAAAAATTACCTGATGTTAAGGCTAGAAAATAATTAAAACTAAGCCTGTAACTGTATAAATGTGTTATTAAGTTACAAAGACAGCGACCTTACTTTAATTGAAAATAATTAACGAAGAAAGGTTGGACATGGAGATTTGTATATAATTCTGAGTTATTCAATTGTTGACCACTGTACATCGTTTGCTTAGTCATTGTTATTTAGGACAGCCAAAACTGATTTTTGTATACTCTAGCTAAATCACAATTCATCGGAGATTTAAGAATTGATATAGAACCTAAAAAGTAGAAGCCATTATAAATGATTATAACTGAAAACAGGTATGACGAATGTAGGGATTTCTTATTAAGTGGCTTAGAGGAATTACTTTTTCTTTATAATGATGATAAAACAACTTAAATATACTCATCCTAAAGTTGAGCAACATGATATATCTTTTCATAAATCAACCAGAAAGTTAAGTGGTTAAAATATAACATGGTATTCTAACGTAGTGTTTTTCAGTTATTATGTGGTATTTACTCATTGTAGGGTAAAAAGCTAATGAAATGGTCTCCACATATAAAAATTTAATGGTATAAACAACGCTTTTCAAATATGTAGTATCTTCTTCAGGATCTTAACTGAGGAACTGTGTCAGTTGTACCACAGACACTCACCCTTAGTTAATGCCTGAGAAAGAACTCTACGTGTTCGAAACGGGTTGTTTATACCATTAAATTTTTATATGTGGAGACCATTTCATTAGCTTGTTACCCTACAATATAACATGGAGCTATTAACCAATTGAAGTTTTCACCATCAATGACAAATCAACATTTTTACATTTTATTTAAAACTAATTTTTTTGGTTAATAAAAAAAGTTGAGGTTTATTTTCAGTTAATACCATTCTCAGTTTCATAATAGTTCTAAAATTTGAGCACCAAAAAGTTAATAGCTTAGAAGAAAAAAATATTTTGAAATCACATTTTGGTAAAAAAAAAGGTATTTTCATACAGGAATTTTGCTAAACAATAAAACACATATATATCTTCTTTTTTTTTTTGTTAAATACATTCGATCCATCAAACTATGATGTACGTGCACATAAACTACCTACAAACATTTTTGGATACATACAAACATTTTTGAAATACCCATATGAGCAAAACGAAATTCCGGTTCTATTAAGTTTTTTCTTAGCTTTTTTAAACAACATAATCCTTTTTCCGATTACCGGTATAATGTATTACTTTAGAATCATAATTGCACCGTTCTGCTTAGCTTTTTCTGTTTATCATGCTTCCAGTTTACAGAGGGTTTAGTTAAAACAGATTTAACTGTATTAGCATAATTATAATATTACTTTGAGAAATTAATTAACCGTTTTACTTTGTTCGACCTGTTTTGGAGAGCTGTCCATCTTCAAGAGGAAATAGAAGAATTACTTGAGGTAACTGGAAGCCCTTCAATGATCAAACACTAGTGTAATAAGAGAGGCGCTTTAATAATTTCTTACTGTCACTTACAGTTATCTCTTTGGTACTAATAACGGCAGAAGCAACAAGTGAATACTGATCTGGAAGTTTATAATACGAGTATTTGGCAAAATAACCTCTTCAAGTGACTAATAGTTTCCTTAAAGGACTCTTCATACTAATTTTAGTTAAAATATTTCGTTTGATAATTTGGTTGAAATTCTCTGATTTGATATGGTGAATATGCAATATTTTAGCTCCCGATTTGAGTGTTTTCGTGTGACGGCGATTGGGATACTACCACTACTAGAGATGTCTACCTTAAAATTTGTGGCTGGAATTTTTTAATTGAAAATAGAATTGTTTCAATTTGACATAATTTAAACTTCAACTCATATTTCAAAAGCATCAAAACGGCATTCTATTTCTACTCTCCTCTACGCATTGGTTAAAATAGAAAATATGCTCGGTTTATATCGGTTAGGCAAAAAACAAAAGAACGATATTTCTGAAGTTTTGGAAGATCTAGATTACGCTCCTTAAATAATACACATTTCGTCAATGTTTTCCTTTTTTCCTTAATGTCAGGCTTTTACTTACAAAGTTGAGTCACATGCTTTGTGGTTATAAGATGCTCACGCGTGGCCGTTTACTAGTAGATATCTATTATTTCAAACTGCCTTATCCGATCATTTCAAACTCAATATAAAGTCGCTTCATTTGAAAATTGTTACACGACTGCCATATTAATACCATACTTCCTTCAAAATATCAAGTGTTGTGAAATATACACGTATAAGGAAATACTTAAAAAATGAAAAAAAAAATGTTTAATATGTGTATAAGAGAGCTGTTCACCTTGCTGTCTGCACTGTTTTATAACCAAACAAAACTTAAAGAATCTTGATATCTACGAGATTTGGGATTAAGCTAAGTAGAAAACTGCAATGAACTGTCAGCCAGAAATGAAAATACAAAGCTGTTTTACTATCGTATTAACATACCTACCAAACCAGACGCAAAACATTTCGTCCAAATGTCATGAAAATTATCCCTCTTTGAAAAGCTACACGCGATAAGTACGAAAGTGGACTTTGAAATCCAATAGACGACAACCCGCGACTGCTAATCACATTGAAGATCTCTTCGATCTTCAACATGCGGCTATTAAAGTAGTGGCTTCATCACGTTTAATTAATTTTATTGATTAATTAATTTATAATTAATCCAATATTGGATTAAAACATTTGTTCAATGTTTATGCTAAATAAATATTTACAAGTGAATTTATGTTTATGTCTTGCGGCTCTCAAACCTCTGGCCTTATCACATAAAAGTGACTCTGACACAATAAAGCATTATAGACTGACGAATGAAGAAGGATCTGTGGTCTAGAACTTTTGATCTTTACGACGAGCTTTACCCTCTCACATCGTCATTCTCAAGACACGCATTTTATTTACAAGCATCTATTAAAAGAGAATCATCCCCGTTTTAAAGGTTCACGAGGCGACCACAGAAGAGGTCAGCAGAGAGGTCTTATACGAGCTGTATGCGCAAGTCTGCCTTTATCATACTATTTTCAACATGTTGCTCGTAAGCATGTTAACCTTGGATATGCAGCTAGTGGAATATAATACTGAAGTCCTTTATCAACCATCGTCAGTCATTATACATTAAAAAGAAAAAAAAATTATGTAGCATTGGTTTTTCAACTACAAGTAGTATATGGTGGTTTTTTTATTGAGTAGTCCCTGATAAAAGGCACTTTAGAAAATTGTCTGAAGATTGCTGCAGGTTGTTGGTCTGTTTGCTGGGCTTGGCGGCGTGAGGGATCGCTACCCCCCGACCAGTTAACTGCCGGAGACTTCTATTTTAAACAGTCTATCTTAGAACTGCACTGTCAGGCTCTATCCATTCATCATGCCCTCTCAATTTACATTATCTACCAACTTTCTTTCAAATGCTAACGCTTTAAATAGTTTTTACAGAAAAACATTCAATGATCTCTCAACTTCACTGTAAGAAAAGTACCATCAAAATCATAGATAGCTAACTTTTGTCGACTTTAGATCGTAAAAGCTACAATAACCGTAGAAACTTTTTTTAAAAAGACCTCCAAAACTTGCAAAGGAACAATAATGAATAAAAATGTATTCGCTACAAAACTGTATTTTTTTAACTATTTTTTAAATTTAATTAAATAAATAAAAATTAGTTTAAGAAAATACTGAATAATAGGCCTGATCGTCATTTTTCCAGAAATCAGGGTTTCTTCTTTTCTAAAGCTTGTTTCGTTTATTTAGTTATATGAATGTTTGTTAAAAAGAGTTTACAGATACAAATACTAGGCACATATTTAATTATAATACTAGAAAAGAAGCAAAAAAAAATCTTATTTCCTTTACTGTAAATACAATTTCGTCATAAGAAACGTAGGCAAAAAAATTGCAGAGATTTCGCGAAAACTGCACCAACTACAATATTTATTGCACCCACTGCAATAAATTAAAGCTAAACAATATCTATTTCATTCATAGTGAAAAGAAAGAACTTTCTTCAAATTTGCAACTTTCTATATATATATATATGGAATAATTTACCACAATGAAAACAATTTTTGAAACAATGCTCTAAGGCCTTTCGTTAACACATCGTCAGAGAGCAAGTGAACTAAAAAAACAATAAATACTTGTTAACTTGGCTGATTGAAATTTCCAGAATTGATGGCAACCCTGAATGTGTTTAATGATGAAGTCTTCATCTGTTTAATTATCCCGCTAATCAAAACTTCATCTAATTTGTAGAGTCCTAGGCTATTGTTCATCAACTTCTCATAAAAGTTCTTTATGAGCGCACTTTCCACGATATTTCTTCTTCTTTCTGAAGACACATATATTAATTCATTTGCTTCATTCCAGTGAATCACATGATTACTGTTTCTTATGTGCATGAACAAGGCACTCTTTTCGTCTTCTCTTCTGATGGAATATTTGTGTTGTTTTATCCTTGTAAGAAGACCTTTGCTCGTCTGAAATATTCCAATAGAAGAGAAAACGAAAAGAGTGCCTTGTTCATGCACATAAGAAACAGTAATCATGTGATTAACTGGAATGAAGCAAATGAATTAATATATGTGTCTTCAGAAAGAAGAAGAAATATCGTGGAAAGTGCGCTCATAAAGAACTTTTATGAGAGGTTGATGAACAATAGCCTAGGACTCTACAAATTAGATGAAGTTTTGATTAGCGGGATAATTAAACAGATGAAGACTTCATCATTAAATACATTCAGGGTTGCCATCAATTCTGGAAATTTCAATCAGCCAAGTTAACAAGTATTTATTGTTTTTTTAGTTCACTTGCTCTCTGACGATGTGTTAACGAAAGGCCTTAGAGCATTGTTTCAAAAATTGTTTTCATTGTGGTAAATTAATCCATCTATTATATCAAGTGTTATTTTGATTATTATTCATATATATATATATATATATATATATATATATAATTAATAAAAGTATCGACTGTGAAATAGAAACAAACTAAAATTTATCAGGACTCGGTCAGTTCTTCTCGTTCAAAGTAAACTCTCAAACCGACATTTCGATTTTTATTTTAAACCTTCTGCATAGGCTAAACTATACAATTTTGAAACAAAAAAAGTTACGTATTACATTAGAGATTTTTTTATATAAAAGAAAACAATTTGCAAATTTCAACAACTGTTTAGTTTGGATAAACACATGACACATGGCACAAGAGACTTAAACTTAGTGTCCATGTTTATTCAAAGTAGACAAAATTATTCCAAAATTATTTTCTTTTCATAATAAAAAAAACTCTAACTTAATGCTTAAGGTTTTCTGCTTCATTATTTTATACTACTGCCAGTGAAAATGCTTTAAAATAAAACCGAAATGTAGGCATTCAGAGTTTATTTTGAACCTGAAGACCTAATAAATTTTACTATATATATAGTTCAGAAAAATAATATAATGCAGAAAAAGAAACATAGAGAATTTATATATATATATATATATATATATATATATATGTATATATACAATTAAAAGAAACGGTCCAGCGGACTTTTTTAAAATAAAATAAATTCAAAACGAAGGAAACACACAGAAAGACACAGAAATAACTCACATCGATATTTCGACCATCGTCGTCATCAGGAGGTGTGAAGAGCAAAGAGCGAAGAGTCCCGCAGGAAGACAGGGCGGTACTCTATATATTTATCTATATACTCTCTATATATATATATAATTCGCCTCAAGATTTCTGTTTGCTATAAATTAACAAATGGATTTATTATTCTTCTTCACCTTTACCTGTTGATTGTTTACATTTACACCTTGAAGTCATCTCACAGTCAATTCGAGTAATTTGACTAACTACTCTATAGTTATGAAGCAGTTTTAACTTATTTTTATCGTACGTGTTCTTCAATCTTTCAAAACCCAAAAGCTGTATTTTGTAAAGTTTAGCACCCTCTGATCCCCCCCCCCACCCCACCCCAAATGAAACTATTAGAAAATCATATTTTTAAAGAAAAAACATTTCATTAGAATATGAAAACTATGAATACATGATTCATAGAATATATATGATAACTTATATCTGTAGATATCTTCAGGGCTACATCATTATATTACATTCTGTATTGATGTAGCACTTAAGATGTCTACAAATATAAACGAAATGTCGGCTTAAAGTTGTTCTATTATTGAGGCTAGACCAAACCTCGATAAAAAATGTGGAGTGGCCCACACTCAACTTTACTATACGAGTAAGTAAGTATAATGTCAAACCTCTTGGGTAGATAATGTAGTATGTAGACATAATATATACATATGTCTAAATGGGAGATGTTTATTACTCTTTCATTCCTGGAGGTAGTACAGATAGTGATTGATTCTCTTATCAATACCGTATATTACATAATTAATGCATATAATATCATATATATTAGCACAACAGTAATAAGACTTTTGTAAAGTCAAAGTGACGATATTGTTTTACGAAATAATCTCTTACAAACGAAAATGACTTTTGTTTCTAAAGGCAATGGATCTCCAGCGACCAACGAATATTGCATGCACATCAGTGCACGTCGTAATTAGCAGCCCTAGACCAGAGGCCTCTACTGCTATATTCTCATCCTGTATTTTTTGTTAAGGTCAGTAATCATAAGGATGGGGATGGGATGTCAGTCTGTCAGGATGTCCTTCAGGAATATGGAAGGAGTCACATTCGTGGTCGTATGGTCTTCCGGCTTTGCCTTGTCTGAGATATTGTATACCGTGAAGTCATTAGGTAGTCATATTTAGCTGAGGACCTGATTCTGAAAATGACTGTCATCGAATCACCTTAGAATCAGTTTAAAATTAGTATCTCTTTCGTAATATAAAACTGAGGAGTTCATTCCTCTTAATTCAATATTACTCAAAGATCATAAGATTCATAAACACAAAAAAGTCAACAACCAGTAGCTTTTCACACCAAACATAATATAAGTAACTTTTTTCCTTTGTGCTATATTCGGTTATAACGTTGCTGTAAATATATATTGAGAAAAAATATATCAGTGATTAGCCAGTTTTGCATACTCAAATCAAATTCAAAGTCGGCTTTTCAATATAATTTAGAAGTTGTGTAAATGGAAACATCAGAAATTATATGTTTGATTGGCATTCATTTTTTACATATAATTTTATTCTTCTTACATCTCAGATTATGTCATTAAATCATTTCAAATTTTCAAATGGATTACAATATTTTTCAAAAGCAATAGGAAACACAGACGAACAAACCCTTAATTTGATAAATATAGGGTAATAAATTTATATAATATATTGTTAAGTATTTTTAATCGTTTTCGCTATAACTAATTTAGTTTATGAGGTTTAAAATAACATAAATTAACTAAAAATAAATCTATGCAATGCTTTATTATATTTATTAAATGTTTAGTAGTAATTATTTAGGAACTAATTAATTATTTTGATATATTTTTATGAAAATAATTCCAGAGAAACAACACACATGAAAGTCGATTTTCATCGTAGCAAATTACATCTTTATACGAAACAGTCGAAATATAAGAGTAAGTTTTTGTGAAATCTTTTATGTGTATTGTTTCTGCTGGTTTAGTTTATCTAGTTTGTGAAATCATTTTAATTACTAATTATGAAAGTAATAATATTTAGCATTAAACTAATTAGGAAATCATTAAGTTTACAAAAATAAGTTAAAAAGGAATTTGTACTTACTATTTGAAGTATTATTAAAAGAATGAACTAGTGAACACAACAATCTATAGAGAGGTTAAAACAGTTTGAAAGGTTCCAGGAAGGACGCGGAGGACTAAACAAGGAGTGTAATGCCGCCTTTTTAGAATGACTTAGCTCTACCGGTGCACCAATCAAATGTCATCTAAATTATCTCATTTTAAAATAGTCCCCTTCTATCAGTATTTCTTTTATAAATAATAATCAAACATACAAAGAAACGAATTAAACTATTTCTTTAAAAACAGCAAATATATTATCAATATAAATTAAATTAATTAGTCATAATATAAATTAATAAAAGTAATTTCTAAACCTATTTCTTTTAAAAGTTGTCTGAACTAAACAATTAAAATAGGCCATTTATATTCTTAATTCCAAACTAATATTCATAAATAACATGAAGAAATGGGAAGTAAACAGATAATTATGTAATTCGGAAGGTAAGGTCTAAGGGTTTGATCTACTTGCTTTTATTCTCTAAGGCTTGTTAAAGTTAAACTTTCATCTCTCTGCATGAAATATATCTATGTTTAGAAGGGAGGGAGGCAGAGTTGACGGAAATACTAGGGCGCCAGGAAGTGAAAATAGCTCCCTTTGAAAAAGGACTGTGCCAACAATACATACAGACAACCATCATAAGATTATGAAAGATGGCTTCTCTGTTTGAATTCCAAACTTATAAGCCTAGCAACAGCTAGATATCAATTTCTTACTTTACTTTGCCGAACAAGAAAGAGTCAATTTAGAGATTTCGATCCATTTACACATTTGAGGTCTTCCAAGTCCATTTTTAGAGTTCTTAGAAAACCCTCTGAATGCTAGATGAGTGGATTGTATCCAACATTTCAGTGATCAATCTACGCATTTATATTATATCTTTACTTAAAAATGTCACTTGTAGTTTTTGGGCAATATTTCATCAAGGAAAAGGTGCTTTATAACAGCGAGTTCATTTTCCCCCCGTTCTCCTAATAATTCTAGAGACTTAAACATTCTGTATTATTTGCGATTACTATATGATAAAATTTTGAGGTATTTTGAGACTCTATAGGGATCTATAACTCTGAAATGACAACTACGTACTAGAACGAACCATTGTGTAGCCAAATGTTTAATTTATTTATCAAAATTTCATTAAACTTTAATAAGTAAAAATAATTGATTAGAAGTAAACTCTTTTTTCATAATTAAGACAATAATTAATATAAATTATTAATATTTGAAGGTTATTAAGAACACGAGAAAGGGTAGTTGTTCACATCATTAAGAAAAAATGTAGTGTAAAAATATAGAATTAAATAACTAAATTATTTATAATATCGACAGATAATTCATGTTTTTTATACTCTCTCAAGTCATAATCAAAACAAAGTGACTTTTAATTAGCCTCTTGAACTCTCCTTCAGCCATTTATAATCCATCAATAAACATCTCTAATTCCTTTGTTTACATTGAGTGATAGATCAATAAAATTGCGTTTCACAACTCTTTTATGGATTCTTGTCTGATTGTATTATTAACGATTTCACTTGATTAATCACGGAATTTATATTAATTTGTGGCTACTCGATAAATCATGTCCGGCAAGTAAGTGTTTTAATCTTGCGATTTAATAATAAAGTAATTAGAAAATGTAACACCAGCATCAAAGATCAATAATATTAGAATATCAATTAATTAAATTTATATATTTATTGTTCGTTATTTTTGATAATAGTTGTACTTACAGTAAATTTTAGTGCAGGCCAATTCATATTTTGTCATTTTTCAAACAGGCAAAGAATTCTCAATTCGCTATTGCACGCGAAAGACGTAGGTCTTCTACAGTTTGGATGTAAGTACTGCAGTATCTGTAACAGGTGATTGTGGATATCAGTCGGAAGCTCTGTTGTCTAGTAGAAGGGTTTTTAATGTTAGTACTGTCCTTAAGCAGGAAAGGAGTCTCTGCTGGCAATGTGGTGTTAGTTTTGGGACTAGAGAAGCGAGGTTTGCTCAGGTGATAGAGTTGATGGAACTTACCTGTCTTGTTCCACTGCTGGTATCAATTTTAACTGTTCACATCCTTGCATCACGTTGAATACTGGTATTTCTTGCATAGGTAGGGAGCACTGTCTTATGATTCAGTCCACTTCCCTGGACAAGCTGTAGACGGCTATTATTAGTCGACCTAGAAAAAAAATGAAACAAAACTGATATAGCAAACCTGCTCCCAGTATATCTTTCATATTAACATATGTCTAACTTATGTTACTTAGCAGTTAACATAAGTACAAAGGTACTTATACTAGCAGTACATCCAACTTCACATTGGTCCGCAAAATGAATGATTACTAATGTTGCGGGTCTTTTGTTCAAAAAAACTGGTATACGTAGAATGTCCAAGCTAAATTTCTAGTGAATCTGAATTCCTTGATATTAATGTATCAAATAAATACTAATTTTATTCATACTAATGAATACTAAAAGCTATCTACGAATTGACCGATACACGCATGCATTTAAAAGAGAACAATTTTTAAGAACTACTGTTAATCGAGTAATGTTGCTGGCGCATACTTAATATGTGCCAAACTATCTATTCATACTTTGAATAGTACTAAAGTGGAAAGCATATTAGTGCGGAATTTAAGCACATTGACCTTTACTTCTACAGCGTTTGTAGCAAAATCTTATCTTAAAATGAAATAATTGCTATAGAACTTTCTTGGTAGGAGCCCTTGTTATCACTAATGAGCGAATAACAAAATGCAGACAAATGGTAAACGCCTGTTTATACTTCTATACTTCGTCACAGAGAAGGTTTTGAATCAAAGCTGTAGAGAGTAAATAAAATTTATAATCAACCAAGTGTTTACAGATTTTATTAAAGTCATTTGTATATATGTCTTATCGATTATTACTTTGTAGATTTAGACAGAGACACAATCGAAAATGTCACCAGTGCACATGTACTTAGCTATGACTAAAGAGATACAAAATACACAGATACACAAGGATGGAAATCTGATAGAAAGTGGTCTGTTCTAATAAATCGTGCATGCGACGTCACTGTGCAATGCACACGTCGAATGCATAAATCAAATATACATTTTCAAGCAGTGTGGTTTATTTAGTTCTAAAACATATATATATTTGTGACTATGTCTCTGAAATAATAAACAGACACTGTACCCTTAATATATTAGACATTGTTCAGGATCCTGTTCAGGATATCGTCCAGTACAAGATCCTAGAGTCTTTAGAGGGAATACGTAGATATGTCAACCTTTAATTGTGCTTGATAGTATAAAATAATAATTACAAATCTGCATACGTAAAATATTTAAAGAGGAACGGATAAAGAAATACAAGAATATATAGACTGATGGAAGAGTGGGGGAGAGAGAAAGAGCGATAGATAGAAATGAGGGAGATCTCTAAAACAAATTCAAAATATTGTTTTGTAAA
This sequence comes from Hermatobates lingyangjiaoensis, assembly GCA_026182355.1. Lineage (NCBI taxonomy): Eukaryota > Metazoa > Arthropoda > Insecta > Hemiptera > Hermatobatidae > Hermatobates > Hermatobates lingyangjiaoensis. Next base: position 1,052,265 of record JAPFBL010000183.1, on the reverse strand, counting down.
TAAGAATTAACTGTTAATTATAAAACATAATGAACATTTATTACTGAAATATAAGTCTCTAACGGTTAAACAAATCTGTAAGCTCTGATTAATTTTGACTTCATAGATATGAGTTTGATAAGAAACAAATAAATATATGTAAAAAAAAAAAGCTTATTCTAATGTTTTTGACCAAATTTTCTTTGAAAGTTGGCCTACAGTTCTTGAAAGTCATGATGACTATCATTGGATCATTTGTCTACTCTCACTGCACTTTGTTCGTCAGAAAGTGTACATATTACTAAATTGTCACCCATTTTAATTTGGGGTGAATCACATTTCAGGAAATTATAGTTGTTCTAAATGAATGATATAGTGTTTGTACTCGTATAATGTTGACGATGTTTGTATATAATGTAGCTAAAAGCGATGGTTTGTGTTTGCAGTCAGAGAAGACAGTGGGCAACATGCACATCGTGGAGAAGAGCTCATCGGTGGAGGAGGCAGAAAGCGCCAAGATGGTCTCCGAATCGGTGAGTCGGGTGTCCTCTTCTTCCATCGTTTCCTCCAGCGTAGTCAAACAGACCTCGAGCACCCAGATGTTCTCTTCTTCCAGCACTACCTCTTCTTCATCTTCCTCTCTAACTCTACAATAATTTAACCAGTAGAAATTGAAAAAAAAAAAACGAAATTCAAATTTCTACTAGATTATTTTTTCCATAAAAAGACTATCCCCCCTTTAAAGAAATCCACAGTTCGCCCCCCCCCCCTCAAGTGATTCCTTTTTTAACAATGATTCCATAAAGTCTTTCAATATATATTGTCAAAATCGCTTTTGTTTCGTCCCTGTACTAACTCTGCGAGTAATTTTCTGTTTTTTTTTTTGGTCTGATTAAGTAACTAATTTCTCCTTTCCGTCCGTTTATTATGTAACATTTCATTCAGTTCATGTTTTGTTCACTAACAATATATAATTGCACAAGATAAACGTTCTAAAATTAATGTTCTCAAACAATGACTTGATTGTATATTGCTCTCAAGTGTATTTTGTACTGTTTTGTACTGGACCATTTTTATACATAGGAATGTTTGACATACAACCCTAATGGACATGTGTTGTACGAATTTGGTCGTTTAATTTTCTTTTTATGATGTTAATAAAGTATTTATGAAATAAGGAATGTTTTATTTACAACAGTAGCTTCAAAATGTATCCCGGAGGCGAGCATTCCTATATATAAAGGTGTATGACGATGCATGATTTTGAGAAAGTTAATACAAAAATTTAATTCTTAACCAACATTTTGAAGCTATTTTATACCCTCTGAATACATTTTATTATATCTGAATCAAATGTGAATTAAATAATACACAAAAATACAATAGGAAAGTCATTTTGTTTCAATAAATCACTCTTCGTTTAAAAACTTCATAAAACAACAAATCAAACAGCAAATTTACGACACTATACTCAAAAATTTAAAATTAGGAAAATTCTTTTTTAAATGACTATTCACCTTTTTGAAATTATTTATACAAAAGTTTGCCTAATGTTTTCAGTTTATTCACATTAATGTTAGAGGTTTTTCAAGTTTTGCTTATTTTTTTGTGATTTAATCTATTTAGCATGATGTGCTATTTGAATGTTTCAAAATATTAAAGCTTCAGAAAAAAAGATTGTGTTTAAAAAACAAAGTTTAAACTAATATTTAAATGAATGCTTTAATACAATATTTTAAATACAAATGAAGAAATAATATTGTCTTAGATAATTATCTTGTTGAATCCAGAAGTTTTATGAATTTTAGTGAAAATATGAATATTTCTCACAAAAGCTGTTAAGATTATAAAAAACTAAACATCCAAGATTCGATGAAGAATAATTTAACGAAGAAGCTGAAATCGAAAGTGGAAACTATTGGAGCATTGTAAGGTTTCAAATAGAGACTTCTGTCTCTTAAATTTTTTGACACTGTAATAATGATACATAAATTATATCATATAATATAAATTAAGTATATAAAATAATTATACTTAATATTTTGAGTTTGAAGTAAGAAATGTTCTCATATCGAAGTCTCTAAACGAGCTTGTTCCTATTACTTGCTGATAATTGTTGACATAATCTTTAGTATATTGGATGATACTAGATACATAGTACTGCTGCATAATTACTGAACAACACAAAAACACAAAACTAAACACAATCGTGTTTAGTAGGTTGCCGAAGATGGATGAGACAGCGAAGAGATACGAGGTATGGAGTCTGGTTATTCTATTAATGATGTAATTACCAAGTATTAGTATTACGATATATGTAACTTACATACAGTTAGGTTGCAGTGGCAGTATCACGATAGAACACTCATAGACCAAACCTTAGTCCTTTGTAATACAACACAATAAATATTCTACATTGGGAATCCTAAACTTTGCCTAATTCACGTATATGTATATAGAGAAGGGATGTTTAACGAGTAACGATTACCTGACATCGTACAGGCTCAGAAACAACGGATTAACATCCTCTCTGAGGGACGATAACTTATTTATAACTGTTAAATAAGTTACATATATGATTATAATAGAACTTATTTTCTCATAGATAACAAAATAAGAACTCAAACTGTTCTTATTTTATAATGTTTCTTAAGGAACGTGTAGGAACAGATGCGACGTCATCTGTATTGTCAGTTCAATTGTACACACTCCCATATATCAAGTCCCGTCATTTATCAATGTACATAATATTTACTACCAGAGTTTAATTTATAAAAAAAGAAAATATATAACTAGACTAGTCTAGTCTAGTCTAGTAGTACTATACTTTTCAAGTAAAATAAATTCATTAGAATTTGTACTGGTTATTTCATTTTAAAAATTTGATCGCACGAAAAAAACATTATAGTTCGTTAATGTTCCAGACAAATTGTCTGAATTCTCAACTTGGTCTATTTTCCTTAGAATACCATCCGCTGTTTTTAATGACAGTTCTCGTTAATAATAATAAAAATATGAACACTACATTTACAATTCTCACGGTAAATAAATTTTACTGATTATTAAATTAATACAAATCCACAGAAGACAGGAAGATTGTTGATAAAACAGTAAAAAACACACAACAACAATTAATTAAGAATGAAACATCTCACTTAGTTCGTTACCTTACAAATGATTTTCGAAGACAAATTTTTAATTCGTCTATAATTCGTATTAATATCTTCTATAATATTACGTCAAACGCATGTTAGCAGATTTTTATAAATAAATTAACTTTAACCGTTACAATCCCCAATCTTTTTAAATATTAAACGAATACTAAATAGAAATATATACATTATATAATATATGTAATTCCTAAACAACCTTCAAAATTCTCACACGAATATTTTGATAATAATAATATATTTTGAAAATTATTTACGTATAATAATAATAATAATAATAATGTAAAAAGTTTATTTTGAGCTTTGATGGATTTACACTTTTTTAAGTTAGATCTTTTGATTTGTGAAGACATCTGGAAGAGTCGTTAAGTAGGAGTATGAAAATATCTAAAACAATATAAGTACGCTTTAGGTCACATCATTCAAAAAGACTTACTGAAATTACCCTGATAGATTGCACAAGGTTAGAATATACGCAAGCTTAGATATTATACTTGAATTATTATCACAAATTATTACATTTGAAAATCAGTTCTAACTTTTCCTTGTTCTTCTGGTTAATATAAAAATATTAATTTTTGCATTCACTATTATCATAGGATGATCGTTGGATAATACAAAGTTCATGAATTCTATATTATTTGCATGAAACACTATAGCCCAAGAGAAGGTACAGTTAGACATAGTTAAGGGTTAGTTTCACTGAGGTTAGTAATATTAGAATTAGTAGTAATAAAGTTTCTGTAGAGCTCGACCGGTTTCGGGTCCGTCTGGTTGCCATCTTCAAGAGCAACTCATTTGATCTTGACAACAGTGACAAAACAGTTGTTGCTCTTGAATATGGGGACCAGACCGCCCCGAAAACAGTCGAGTTCTCCACAGACTTTACGAGGGATTATTACTACTAATTCTAAGAAAGTAGAGTATTAAACGGCCTTTTGACACTGTTAAACACGTCTGTATTATTTCAATAAAATCTCACAATAAGGTGCTGGAAATTAATAGCACCTTATAAGTAAACTTTTTCTTTAAAAAAAAACATATAAATATTGAATATCAATTGAAATTATTAACATTTCAACGTACTTAAGAACCAAAAATCACTTCATATAGAAAAAATGTTTTGTAAAAATATAAATGAAATAATTAGGAATATTATTTGAAGTTAATTTTCCTGAACCTTTCAAATGCTTTCAAAGAATTATTTAAATTTTTAGAACGAAACTATAATTCCAAACGAATGAAATTAAAAATAAACCATATGAAGGAATGTTAAAAACTCATTTCCATGTTAAAAACCAACTGTATTACAAAATATTTAAAAGAAGCCTATCTGATTATGGTATTTACTTTTTTTGTTATTGTTTTGAGATATCAATTCTAACTGCAACAAGAAACACTTTTGTATAACCAGAAAACTTAGAGTAATCATTCTAACAAAATTACAAAGACAAAATAGAAACCATTCGCATAATATATATATAAAAAATCACCGTAAAAGAACAATAAGATTTATACAAGTAACTGCTATAATGCTATCAGAAAATATACATATTAAAATTTTCCAACAGAATTAGAGAACCTACATACCCACCTGTTCTAGTACAAACATAAAACTTTCTAGGTTAGGTTAGGTTGCTGTGGGAGTCCCACAAGGGAACACACATAAGTCGAACATTGGCCCTTTCTGATAGCAGACAAAAAACGTTGATTCTACATTGGGAGTCAAACATTTTCTCTAACCCAAGTGTATTTAGTGTAGGAATCTTTAACGAGTACTTGACATCGTATAGGCTCGGTACCGACAGTTCAACGTCCTCACCAAGTGACTATGTACTCAGCTTTATTCACCTTCCATGTGAATAAATTCACATTTATTCTCGCTAGAGTGGATATCAAATCATGGACCTACCGGTCAGAGGCTAGCACGTTATCCCTGAGCTAACCTGGTCCCCGTAAAAAAAACAAAGCAAAACAAAAAACAATTCTATAAGAAACCATCCTAAAAAAATGAAAGAAACTAGGTAAGTAAGCATTCTAATATTATCATCATCGCAAAATATATATAATAAAACCTCCTATCAGATATTTGATTTATGAAATCATTCTAATACAAATATATGAAGCTGTTCTAACAAAATCAGAGAACTTATGTTAGAAACTATCTAATGCAAACACAAAACTATACATGAATACATTCTAACGGTTTATAAAGTCGCACATACATTCTAAAGTACTTTAGAATTAAATACTAATATTAAGAATTAAGTACTTTAGAACATTGTAGTCTCAATGTTCTTTGATCGTGTGCATGTAATGCTACACAAAAATGGGGGGAGGGGGAAGTGACAACCAGAGAGGTTGTCTAAAACTCCAATATCTTGGTTTAAAAGGAATTCAGATTTTGGAATAGAAAAAAAATCAACTGTAGTTCTGAGCAATGAATAGCTAAAAAAAAAGATAAAATTCATAATGAGGAATTGAAATTGTCTCTCTGGAAGACCTCATTATTTATTTGTGGGGATCATGATGTAACGCTTCTAATTGAAAAGCACACACACATATGTATACCTATATATATATTTGTAAATTTTAGTAGCAGTCCTTCCTGTATACATACATTGTTAAAAAATAGACCATATTTAGCCTAATATGGTCTAATTTTTAACAATGTATTTATATATATATATATATATATACACTTTAACACATAGAAAAGAACACAGAAAGACACTACAGAACTCACTTCGATATTTCGACATCCGTCGTCATCGGGAAGAAGTGCGAAATACTCGCGTTGAGAAGCAAACTGCTACTGGCCTCCAGAGTAACTCGTGGAACCTCCGCAATGCTGCCCCCCAGCGGAGGAGAGGAAAAATAGAAATCCCTCCAATATTTATTTAGAAAATAAGATAAAAAATATATAAAATACGAACTAATAATAATAAAAAATAAATAATAATAATAATAATAAAATAATAATAATAATAATAATAAAATAAAAAATAATTAACGGTACAGGTTAAGACCAGGAGGAGAACGAGCCCCAAGGAGGCATATGAATGCCTCTTCGGAAGCTCTAAGGGTGACATGGGAATTAGACTCGGGGATTTGTTTGAGGATTTGTACCCTGAAACAATCATTGAAAGGGAGGTCATGGGAATTAGCATGGATAGCTATGGGTAGGTCTCTGCGCTGACCAACGGACGCCCTGTGATTGTTCATACGCAGGCTCAGCTTGGTTGAAGCCAAGCCAACGTAAAATATATATATATATATATATATTAGTATAAGTGGTCAGCAGGTCTTCTTGGAGACAGGTGGAATTGAAATATGCAGCAGCCTCTGCATTAACGACTTTTCTACTGATAGCCTCTATTTTTCGTACAATCGTCCGTTGCTCTAGAGGTAATTTCCTCTTGTGATTTCTAATAAACCAAACGTAGACACCCCAGAGCTTCAACGCAGTCACCTAATATACCAGTACTCATGTTCAACAGGGGACTGTGCAACCCTGAATTCTAGGTATGGTACATTGGGATGACTGCAACGAAGCTCTCAAGACGTTTGACAATGCATCTCACAACAGGATCCCCCAAGAAACATACCGAGGAAGCCCATGGTATCAAGCTCACAAGAGGCATGTTAGTCGAAGGAACCGTAGTACTTCAATATAACAATGACAAGGATCGATTAGCCATCTTGGAAGCCGTACACATTAAAGATATTAATCCAAGCCTTAACATCCAAAAGCATGAACTCAATGTTATACCAAACAGCACCACGTTTGATAACAGTTACAAATTTGTTAGAGATCTTGAATCTAGTAGGATTGGCAACAATTGAGGGTCCAACCTGAATGTTGTTATAACCCTGCTATAACCTTCTTTCTTTTGTTTTGTCTTACTTTCACGTACCGTATTCTCTTCTGTTTTATTTTTGTTACACCTCTTTTTTTTAGTGTTAAAGATTCATTTATTAATTTTTTATTGATATTATACATAGTTTTAACATATTTTAAACCTGAAGATGACCAATGTATGGTCGAAAGCTTGTTCTATTTTAGTGTATCCTGTTTTCAATATAGTCATTTAGTTTTATCATTAGTTTTGCTTCTGTGTCTACATGTCTCCGGTCAATTATTTATGGAAATTACTTCTCGAGCAACGGACGATTGTACGAAAAATAGAGGCTATCAGTAGAAAGGTCGTTAATGCAGAGGCTGCTGCACATTTTAATTCCATATATATATATATATATATATATATATTATATATATGTGTGTGTGTGTGTGTGTGTGTGGTAATCTAGAATAAGAAAACACATAAAAGAAATTGTAGAAATTCGCTACTATATTTCGACTGCTACTTCCTCCTCATCAGCAAGATAGATGAAAGTCGCTCCAAAGACAGATAACGATTCTGAATGTATAATATACTAGCTGGTTTACTGGGCATTGCCCGGGCGGTAGAGCCCAAAAAGGACGTCGACTAAAATCAAAATACCGTAGTTTGTTCCACCGAAAAATGTTATATAAGATCTATATGTTTCTTTGTGTATAAATGTCTCCGGTTTTATTTCTACAGCGGACAGAGAGACAAACTATTCTTTTTTTCCCATTTCTTATTGTGGTTTGATCATATATATATATAACTAATATATATAACTATATATATATATCCAAGGTAAAACTAATTTCCTTTAAACATTTTATAATATGAAATACTTTTGAAAATTGATATGAATATGTTAAGGAATTTGAAACAATTAGGTATTTGTATACTCGGGCAAAAAGCAAAGTTTAAGTACATAGATTTGTTTATTTGAAAACTTCTAAAACTGATATCTTTCCAAAAGTGTAATTACTATGAAGAATGTCTAAGTTTTTGACTACAACAAAGCTGTAAATTATGTGTTTGTAGTTTTTAACAAAGTGTGGGAGGAATGCTGGTTATTCTTGCGATTACTTCCTAGAAGGATTGTTTATGATCGAGAGAACTTTTATTTTTAAGAAAAAAGGTTTCTTCGTGTGAAACCTTAATGAATTCATGCGAAGAATTAATTGCGGCAATTACAAACAATTGATTCACTCTTTGTAAAGCATTTAATCACAAACACTCGCAGTTTTTATCTTATTAAGAATATATAATTTCTTCATCGTAATCAAGAACTAGAATTATTAATATTTTCGAAAGCAAACTGAAAGTTTTACCGGGGCCTATTACATTTATTTTATATTACATATATTTCTCTCACAAATATTTTATCAGTTCGGAAACTTCTTATTTAATCATCTATCTAATAACTACTGCACTATTAAATTTGCGAGTTGTAACCTTTCTCACACGTGTAAAATATATTTGTTTTATGTTTGAATTTTTACTATCTCCGACATTTTACTTAATTTCTTGTCAGTCTATCCTGAGATAAGAAAAGGATAGACGTCCCTGAATTGTCAAGGTAACAATAAGTAATTAGTTAGTTGGTCCGTTTGTTCATTTATAATAGTTCTAACTGTTTCAGGTTTTAAAAAACAAAAAAAGATTACGTAATTTTTAGTCTAATTCTTTATACAGTAACTGTAATACTAATTAGAATGAGGGAAACAAACACAAAGTCTCCACACAAAAGATTTTATCTTATGACTCTTTGACTACTCTAAATTTTCTTCTTACAGCAGATGTAACCTGAGGATGGACACTAAGTGGTCGAAACTCGTATGAAATCATAAAATCTTTGGTGCAGAGGCTTTGTGTTCATTTTCCTCATTGTAATCATGAGTAATGGGTTTTTGACTCTGACGAAGACCGCTTATTACGGTTGAAAGATCTTTGTTTTGTTTTCCCATTTCATATTGCGGTTTGATCAATGAGTAAATACCACATAAAGGATTCCAAAGCTCGTGAGTATCCGATTCATACACATATGCCACTAAATGAATGGAAATTGTAGTTACTATAATTGAATTTAAAATCATGAATGAATTAGATATCCCCGTTATACGGCCCTTCTAATCTGCCCAATATAATGTGGTCCACAATCCTTAAATATTAACCCAACAATTCTACTTTGAATGAATTTTTAAACAAATACTTATTCTTTATTGAAACTCATTATGTCGAAAGTATTTATTGGTGTCAGTGTTATTCCTTAAATAAGCCTTTCAGGTTTTTACGCTTTTCGAATATAACCGGAAGACGGTTTTTCATGGTTCTTATTATTTCTAATTTTTTCTGTCTTATTGCTAAATATTTTACCAATTATTATTTTATAAAAAACATTATTAGATGCTTTCTTTTTAAGTTTTAAGATCATTGTTGTATTCTTCTTAAGAAAAAATAAGTTTTTGTAATCTACCTATTATATGTATATATCATATACATATATATAATATTCCTAAGAAGGGGGATACAAAGGAATGTTCTCAACAGTTTTATGAACTGATAAAAGCGTTAAAGAAATAGTTACTCTTAACTATTATTAATTATTAGAAATAGGTTTGTAATTTAGAATTCCTCTAATTGGTGTTCAGTCATTATGAACATTTAATTGAGGTCTTTATTGCAGTATTTTTGGGCCAGTGCTAAATAATTTACTTTAATTGTGTTTAATAATTACATTTGAACCTTCTGATACCACCTTCTTGATTTTATATTGCTATTAATTAGTTAAATGTGAGTGGCTTTGCATAGTTATTTCTATTTTTAAACTATTCTGATTTGATGAGGTATTATGTTTACTTCAGCATGTCTATCTCATTATTTTTTAGAATAACGTTTCCTTTACTTGCTTTGGTTATTAAGTTGGAGTTGGTTTCTTAAGATTTTTAAGTCAATTCATTAAGATTACTCATGTCGTACACTTTATGGTTTTCTAATCACCCTCTCACCATGTTATCTATTATATATTGCATACCAAATGCCTACTCTGAGCTTGTTTATCCAAAGTATTTGTTTTATTATTATATCTAATTCTATTGCAAGGTTTTCTATTTTTTACTTTCCAGGTTTCTTTTCTGTATTGTATTTCAGTCCTTTTCTAAGCACGTTAACACCAAATTAGTTAATTTTGTATTCGTTCTATACATTAGTCATTGTTAACTTTTGTTATCACTTGTTGTATATCAGTCAAGGAGTCGGTTTAGTTTTGATTTTGCTAAACTATAATGAAGTTTAATGAAGTATAGAAATTTGAAACAAATCGAATACACGTTTTGAGTTACGAGTATCTTGAGATTAGAGTTGGTACATGAAATTATACCACAAAAATATAAGTGGTATAATACCACAATCAATAATGAATTTATGATATAATGAGCTGAAAAAAATTTTTTGAGAAATAGGAAAGACGAAAATGGGTATTATTGTACTTTATATGATTTCAGGAAATATCCAATTTACGTCAAAAGGATAACCATAATTTAACAAAATTTTTTGTTAAAATTAACCCAAACACTGAAGACATTATTTGGAATAACTGAAAACCTTCTGTACTTGTTGGATTTGTTTACATTGATTAAGAGATTGTTATGAAAAACAGTCAACAAATTAAATTCTATTAAAACCAAATATTAATAAAATACATTTCAATATATTTCAATGAGTTAATATGATAAAAAAAATAATAAAATCATAACGCTATAAAAGGAAACGTCAATAAGACATATATTTTATAGATAAAAAGATTTCACATAAATACGTGATATAGCAATCAATGATCAAACCACAATAAGAAATGGGAAAACAAGACTAAGATCTTTCAACCGTAACGAGCGGTCTTCGTCAGAGTCAAAAAATTGGTTGATGGTTTGATCAAGACATATATTTTACGTATTTTATTGACATTTATCTCTAGTGTGATGTTGCCTCTAAAAAAAGTATGGTGATCAATCTAAATGCTGCACCTACGTGCTTCAACAAGTATTAATATCAGATATATAGCTCTTGGTGCAATAAGAACCCCATTATTTCCGGGTAATAGTAAAATACAGGAAAGATATGTCATTCGATATGACAAAACTGTTACTAATTTTAAATCATTTCTATATTGTAATTCAATAAACTTAAAATTTCGCATATTGTCTTACTACGAATATTTTACTTTACCAAAAGAGTATTAGTGCACCAAAAATAACTACTATTAAGTTCTCTCTGTAGGAATACGTGATGTTTTTAGCCACTAAATATATTTAAACGAAAGAACATACATGTCAGAAGAACAAATTAACAGAATCAACTCCTTAAGTTTTAAGGGGAAAAAAGTGCTTAAGTTTTAAAGAAACAACAGTGAGTTGCTTCATAAATATAGAAAAAACTTGTGATAAATTGGATTCAAATTCACTGAATCATCACTGATATAAAGATATACTAATCCAGAAAGAATAGGAAAGATTTCAGGAATTTAACGCAAGAATAATTATTGTGACCATAGGAACTATCACAACTGAAATTACGACTACTAAGGACTGTCCTCATGGAGGTTATACTGTCAACTACAGTTGTAAAAAACCTACTAGATACCACAATAATCCTGATTAGATAAGCAAGGATAAGCAGACGACTTTCTCATTATTAAAAGAGGAATGCCTCATGGTATTGCTTTTGATCTTATCCAAGTATAAGTTTAATGACACTTTATAAGGGGCCAGGTAGCTCAGTGGATACATACTCACCTCTGGGCTGGTAGTCCGGGGTTCGAACCCCACCTGGCCCTCGATTTATTCAAGTGGGAGATGAATAAATCTGAATACGTCGTCCCTCGGTGAGGACCTTAAGCAGTCGGTCCCGAAACTGCACGATGTCAGGTACTCGTTAAAGATCTCTACGGTACTAGAGTTAGGCAAAACATAGGACTCCCAATATAGAATCTGTAGAATCACCGATAAAACAAAAAGCAGGTAGACCGCTGACCGCAATTATTTTTACTCGCGGGCCGTATTAACTTTAAAATTTGACAAGTGGGCCACATTGATTAAAAATCTGACAGGTTGGCCAGTTCAGTGCAAGATACAATATATACAAGAGCATTAGTTAGCAGTACGTATTAAACAAAAACAAAAAAAGTCAATAAACATACTCTTTTCATGAGAACAGTGTTGTTGATCACAAATTTTAAATATAGCATAAATATTTACAGATCGAAGTCCGGAGCGATTCTCAGAACAGATCTAAGATATTCGTCACCCATTTAGGATATTTAGGTTTTTTGTTGGTATTCATCAAAATTCAGCTGAAAGTGTGATAATGCACCACCTGATGTTGAAACGAGTCAAAATAAAATTAATACAATCACTCACATCAAACCTTAATCATGGACCAATCTTCGGTGGACCGGATTCAAAAGACCAAAGAGCCGGATGTGGCCCGCGGACCGTAGTTTGCCCACCCCTGGTTTAAACAATGAAAAAAATATACTCGTACTTTACCAAGAGTTTGATATAACGTCAACACGATATCCACATTAAAATAAAGCCACAACTCAATTGATTGTCGAGTTTGATATTATATTCCCTTGATGTAAAGTTCAATGAAGACTACACAAGAGTTTTTATATTAATGTTATCAAATTTTTTTCTACGTGTTATTTCAGCTTGGTTTGTAGGTTTTCGTGAAGCGTGTCAAGTACTCTTTGATTAAACTATCGTGTATTTAGGAATAACAACCTTACTATTTATGAATCATGCAACAGTTAATTGGATAGCGCAAAATAAAGAAGATTAAAACCGGTTTAGGAAGGAAAGAAATTTACCAGATAAGATCTTTCATTGTTACTAAAAAACCCGCTGTGCTGATAACATTAATAATACGTTTTTATTTGTTCCCATCAAAAACTAAACCACATTTGAAATCGATATAAAGATACGCATCTTGTACAATTCAAAGAAATACGTTTAATATTTTATAGATGTTTCCTGAAATATTAAGAATTGTTACAATGGTACTGAAAAGATACATTTGTAAGGAGGAGCTAACTTATCTTATTATCGTACTTAATAAAAGAATTTCTCCTAAACTCTTAGATGAACTGAAATATTTATGAAGTTTAAAACCGTACACCAAAACAAATGGTATAGCTCTAATGATATGCTTACTGGGACGGCTTGTCAAAATATTTTTACAAAGTATAAATTGTTAGAACTGAATATACAAGTAAAAAAGAATTATTTTCGTTTAATAATAAACAAATCAAAGGAGGAATAGAGTTATACTCCATTAATTGATATGTTATGAACCCAGAAAAGTTTACCTATAATATTTGATTAGATTTTTTTCCTAGGTGCTCTTATTAGATGAATTAAAAATGAATTGAATGTTAACATACATAAAATTAAGTTCACAGAAGGGGTTCTTGAGGATTTTGGTCATAAAAATTCAACTCCTGATTATATGCCGACGTTTCGTCAAAAGTTGCTTGGCATTTTCAAGGCTAAAAAACAATTTATTAACGACATACTATAAGTAAAGCAACAACTTTTGGTGAAACGTCGGCATATAATCAGGAGTTGAATTTTTTTGACCAAAATCCTCAAGAACCCCTTCTGTGAACTTGAAAAATCAGTGGTCGAGAAGCTATATTAATATAAAATTAAGTAAATAAATTAAATCAATTAGATAGAGAATATACTTGTCGGTCTGTTATCTCATTTTACATTACATTAAATGTAGTTACTTTAAACTTAAATAGTCATAGAAGGGTTAGTAATTATTAAAGCATAATTATATGCATAAAAAAGATTCTCATCTGGGTATTTAAAAAGGAATATACTAAAAAACAGTATGAGTGGTCATGTACTTCACAGAGAGTGGACTTAACAGCACAAAGTGAAAAATCAAAAGCTCTACTCAACAACATACTTGGGTAAATGGATAATACAAAGTCTCCACACAAAACAAACTTTTTATTCAAACTACGCGTTTTAAATACACCGTGTTCATCGTCAGCTAAACTTCAAAAATACAAATTACAATCATAAGTGACTAAAAATAAACCATATATATAGAATCAACTGAAATAATAAAAAATAAATGACATACTTAATGGAATTATTTCATTTTATTGTACGTAATTCTGGTTTATTTTTGTAACTTGTAACTGTTATTTGTATTGAAGGAGTTTAGCTGACGATGAACGCGGTGTGTTTGAAACGCGTAGTTTGAATAAAAACCTTGTTTTGTGTGAAGACTTTGTATTTTCGTTTTTCGCTAGTATGAGAAAATATGACACAATTAAGATCGCACAACTAATGAGCTCTGATTAACCCTATGCAAATTTTACTTTAAATCTACATTCTTTTTTAAAATATTTATTAAAAGTCAAAAACTTGTTTTTCAAAAAAAATTCAGCGTAATTTCAATAAACAATCCAATTAATTCTAACTATACACACGCACACACACGCTTACAGGAATGTACAAAACACACACACATATCAAACAAACTTTCAAGATTATAAAATAGACTAAGAAAGAACAAAACAGTTCAGGAAATTTTAACAAAAAAACAGTAAAATATTGATTTATTGTAATAAATATTAAATTTGTAAACCTATTTCGCGGACAAACAGCTTCTCTTAATGTTTGAAATTCAATCATAGTATGTGTTTTCTTCTGTTCAGATTCAAAAATAAGGCTAGTTTTATGCCCAGTGGAACCTTTATTCTTGCTTTTGCAAATATATATTCTATAGAGATAGAGAGCATGTGTGTGTATTCGAAAAAGAGAGAGTGAGAGAGAAATAAAAATATTGACAGAAATGGGATAAAGAAAGGAAAGGTTGGGAGAATGTGTGAGAGGACTGGGGAGGGGAGAGGGGAGGAGGGAGCCTTGTCCATCTCAATAAATAGTGAATATAATATAACGACCTTTGAACCTTTTAAAACAAAACAAACCAGCGACCTTTGAACCTTTTAAAACAACAATGTCATCTATTTGATCAAAACAAACTTGACATTTTTAAATCTTCATCATCCAAAGAAGAATTAATTATTTTAAAATGTTTACTAGTATCTCAAGGAAAAATAATGAAAAATATTAGCTTATTCAAAACAATAGAGAGAACAAAAAATGACTGTGACCTTAAAGATTTAAAGGTCAGGAGGTAATTATACCTTACGTTATGCGTCTCCTGGGCCTTTCAAGTAACCTTACAAGTTCAACAACCTTAACGACTCAACAGTTCCCTTTAGCTTTGAATCAATTCCTTTTCAGGTCATTTACATCCTTGTTTTCAAACATTTCTTGTTTATCCTGCAATTGAAGACAAAACTAGTCGATACACTTTTACGATATCAGGCAACATTTCTGTAAATTATCTCCATATAAGTACAGCAACTACGTATTAAAAATGAACTAGAGTTTTTGAGCTTCCTTAATGTTTTAAGATCCCAGAACCGTTTCTGAGCATCTGAATTTCTATTATATATATATATATATATATATTCGTACATTTGGGGAGCAGGTTCTTTTATTTCTTCAATTCTTTTATACAATTCTTCTTTGAGTAATAAATTGTTGTTCCATCCTTCTAATGATTTCTTTATATTTGAAATGTCTGTCTTATATTTCGCTAGAAGTTTTGTTTGCTTGTCTATTTCATAAT
The DNA here is from genome assembly GCA_026182355.1 of Hermatobates lingyangjiaoensis. Taxonomy (NCBI): domain Eukaryota; kingdom Metazoa; phylum Arthropoda; class Insecta; order Hemiptera; family Hermatobatidae; genus Hermatobates; species Hermatobates lingyangjiaoensis. Next base: position 1,036,520 of record JAPFBL010000183.1, on the reverse strand, counting down.
CTAGAAGACATCTTCTATATTGCATCGTGAAATTTTCTTTGCGGACTGTTGGGTCGTATAATCGAATGTTCGAATATTTGGGGAGCAGATATATATAGCATATATATATAAAAAGCAGTATATATATATATATATATATATTATATATATTTCTAAAAAATGTTATGCCAATTTTTTGCTTGGTTACCTTTTTAGAGAGTTTCTCTAATGTCCTACAGGCTCGTCTCAGTTGCTCGGGGAATAAAAAAAATCAATTGGCCCAAACTTTTCCTTTCATAAATAAACATTCTGACACTATTTATATCTAACACTATTTCATAACTAACTAAATATTATTTTCAATAAAACAACGACATGTTTCGGTCTCGTAGACCATCAGTTCATCTAAGCTTAGTCGTAAGACACCATTTAAATTGAAGCGTTCACTATTTAACTGCAGTGCTTTCTCTAAAATGTAAGGGTAAATGTACAGAACAAAAATTTGTTTTATTCTCCAAAAACCTGAGAAAATCATGCAGAATGCTAACAAAAATCTCAAAAAAGGTAATAAAACATTATATAATTTTTAAATAAAAAAAATTCATACAAATGGGTAACATAGTTTAAAAACAAACTGAAGAGGTTTATCCAATAACACAATAGATAAGCATTTCACAGTTTTAGATTTTTGATTTAAGCGTTATCAGGAGAAAGTAAGCAGAGTAAGCACAATGTGTCCGCAAATGAGATTTGTAAGCCCAGTAACTCCAGTAACAACCAGTTCTCCTGGCACTCGATTATCCTTTTTTCTTCCTCCTGATGATGGTTAAGTGTTTGAGACTGTAAGTGTGCTTGTCTGTAGTGAGTGTTTTTTTTTAGTTTGTTTCTGAATTATACAGAAACAAAATCCAAACAATAGTTTACTGCTGTCGTCCTGTCAAAGTGTAAAGCTGATCACTGCTTTGATCAATGATTCAAGCACGAGATAGCCAGGTCTTTCTAGTAACTCACTTGGTCCTATGACTTTCCAATACTTGTTGGTCCTTGGTTAGGTCATCCTGTTGTTCTGTATAGATTTGGATATTGTGCTCTTATGTTGCTTCTTTTGCATAACCCAAGAGAGCTCGCAGAGTTTCCCATCTACCCTCATAGGGTTTTTTGATCAATGAAGTCGGTGTTAACAATCGATAAAGTCAGAGTTTCAATTGTAATCAAGTGCAACACTGACTATCAATTGAAACATCGACTTAATAAATCGAAAAACCCTGCAAAACCTCACTTCACAACATAACTATTCGTAATGACATTTGAGAGTCATATGTTCTTGTAGTAAGAAAGAAGCTTATTGTATTTAGATTTCAGGGGTGTTCACACTTTTTCAGTATGCGAGCTACTTATAAAATGACCAAGTCAAATGATCAACCGATCCAAAAAAGGGTATATTATTGATATTAAGTTATGTAATATAAGTACGCCAGTACCTAAATAGTAATATATTATTATTTTTTTTAATAAAAAGAATGTATTTTTATTTCTAGTTAAAAGTAAATTTCTGGCTTACAATAATTATACATTGTAGAAAGCTGTAAGTTAATGTATGTATGTGATGAGATAAATAATGACAGTGTCTAGTGACAAGGAAAAAGGATCGATACGCAAGGTACTGGATAGCTTAATAAGTGCATGTATTGGAAAGTAGTCCTATTTGAAGTATGGAATACGGGCTCTGAGTATGGAATACGTATTCGATACGCGAGAGTACTGGATATGCCCATCGCTACCCTGAACATCAATCAAGTGATGTAGTGTTTGCGACCGACGTATTCAACACCCCTGATTTAGAAAGTTAAAACATAGAAATGATACTTTAACACTCTTTATGGATACTAATTGGTACTCGCTTTAACAGTAATTCAACAAACTTAATATTTCGTGTTAATCAGTGTCATAAAAATGAACATAATAATTTAAAAAACGTAAATATTTGAAGATTAAAGTTTTATTAAAAAGTTTAACTATTATTTTTCATCTGGAGCAACCTATTGAAATGTTCTAGAGTTCAACCTGTAAAAATATTCTAGAGTTCAACCTATTGAAATATTCTAGAGTTCAACCTATGAAATATTCTAGAGTTCAACCTATTGAAATGTTCTACAGCAAGCATTCCATTGCGGTATTAATGCGGTGTAAGAATCATTAATATCGTTAAAATTGATGGGATGTGGTCACACTAAAATAAATGAAATCTGCAAAGTGATTGTGTGTGCGTTTGATTCTACCATAATTACAGAGTTTGACAATACGTCTACATAATAGCTACAATAAAAGAAATCCAAAATTCTATAGATTGTCAAGAAGTTTGATAATATGCTCACTAAGAGTGTGGCGGAGTGTAGCCCACTTGAGATTTTTTTATTATAGAGTAAAATCGGGACTTGGGCAGTTTTCCAGCTTTAAACCTCAAATGCTGATGTTTCGGTTTTTATTTAAAATATTTTCTTCAGGCAGAACTGAGCCTTTATTGAATAAGAAAAACTATAACTTTTCACATTACTGACCGGCTAACTATGTTAACAGTACACAGTCTACAGGGAGGTTTTCTACAATTGACATGTTAGTCCTCCAGTAATATAAAAGTTAATATTTTTTCTTATTTAATAAAATCTTACTTTTATCTGCGAAAACATTTCCAAATAAAAACCGTTAACACTAGTATTTGATAGTTCGATTTGAACCTAGAAAACTGACTGAATCCTGATAAACTGTTCATCGGAAATGGGTTGTCTTCAAAGGTCAAGTGAAAGGTTTAATATTTTTGACATTCCTATATGTATTATTCTCTATATATTATTCTTAGATCTTCATAACAACCTATCAAACGAATGCCAGATAACATAAAAAACTTGATGAAGGTGTCGTCCGTGGAATAGGAAAGAATTAAACTATTTTTATTAGAAACAGTGATTTGAACCTATAAAACACCTATTCTTGGTAAACATTTTTTATTCTATTTATTCCACCATCGTCACGTTTATAATGTTTTATGGATTATATATTTGGGATAATAATTATAGGTTTTTTATCAAATTATGAAAGCATATAAGGAGCAAATTTTTATAAAAAATGTTTGAAATAAAGCCAAGAGGTCAAATTTCAAAGTTTGATTTTAACATGAAAAACTAATTCCTGGTAATTCGGTTATTCTATATATATATCAAAAATATCGCCAAGTGCAGCACTTGGAATATATGTGCCAAGTGCTTGCAGTGGATAAGAATATATAACTAATAATGTAAGGTCTTTCAACAAATGCTAATAATGCATATCCATATGAATAATTAACTAATTTTTTCACGTTGTTTTAATTAATTCTTTATTGATGTAGCCTGAAGATGTTTAGATATGTAGATGAAACGTTGGCTTAAGCAGTTTTTCTGAGAATTGTTTGACACTGGATAAAACATCTATAAAGAAATATAGCGCATACAATACTATTATATAATAATGTTACCTATACAATAACATCTCTAAACCACGCTTATAACGCAGGTGATGACCCCTATTTTCTGAGAAGTGAGAAGGCTCAGACGAAATGCACTCGTGACATATGGTTACGTCAATTTTATGTTCAGTTTTTTTTTAATTCAGAGAACGTGAGCCCTCTAGCATGACGACTTACGTGTAATACGTAAGACCTTCATAAATGTACATAGCATGACGACTTACGTGTCGTCATAACCTTCATAAATGTGCATAGCATGTCGACTTACGTGTAATACGTAAGACCTTCATAACTGTACATAGCATGACGACTTACGTGTAATACGTAAGACCTTCATAAATGTACATAGCATGACGACTTACGTGTAATACGTAAGACCTTCATAAATGTACATAGCATGACGACTTACTCGTCATAACCTTCATAAATGTACATAGCATGACGACTTACGTGTCGTCATAACCTTCATAAATGTGCATAGCATGTCGACTTACGTGTAATACGTAAGACCTTCATAAATGTACATAGCATGACGACTTACTCGTCATAACCTTCATAAATGTACATAGCATGACGACTTACGTGTCGTCATAACCTTCATAAATGTGCATAGCATGTCGACTTACGTGTAATACGTAAGACCTTCATAAATGTACATAGCATGACGACTTACGTGTAATACGTAAGACCTTCATAAATTTACATAGCATGACGACTTACGTGTAATACGTAAGACCTTCATAACTGTACATAGCATGACGACTTACGTGTAATACGTAAGACCTTCATAAATGTACATAGCATGACGACTTACGTGTAATACGTAAGACCTTCATAAATGTACATAGCATGACGACTTACTCGTCATAACCTTCATAAATGTACATAGCATGACGACTTACGTGTCGTCATAACCTTCATAAATGTGCATAGCATGTCGACTTACGTGTAATACGTAAGACCTTCATAAATGTACATAGCATGACGACTTACTCGTCATAACCTTCATAAATGTACATAGCATGACGACTTACGTGTCGTCATAACCTTCATAAATGTGCATAGCATGTCGACTTACGTGTAATACGTAAGACCTTCATAAATGTACATAGCATGACGACTTACGTGTAATACGTAAGACCTTCATAAATTTACATAGCATGACGACTTACGTGTAATACGTAAGACCTTCATAAATGTACATAGCATGTCGACTTACGTGTAATACGTAAGACCTTCATAAATGTACATAGCATGACGACTTACGTGTAATACGTAAGACCTTCATAAATTTACATAGCATGACGACTTACGTGTTGTCATAACCTTCATAAATGTACATAGAGAAGTAACCCTCACTTTTCTAGTATGATTTGGCAAAATCTTAACCCACAACCCTTGTAGTACTTTATCACAAAATAGGTACTAACTAATTTTAAACTATTTCTCCGGTGGTTCAAGGAACTTAAAATGCATTATGCATTGTCTTACTATGATTAATTAATGATTTTATATTATTAGAAGAGTAATAATGATTATTACTTTGAATATTTGAAGAGACGTTTGATCATCTTTTCACTTTTTTAGCCATCATTATGAGGAGTTGAACTTTTTATTCATATTAACTGTCTCTTTTAGTATTAGCTTTAGTAAGACTTTTGTTTCTATTTGTTTGTAATTTAATAAGTTTCTTTTACTTTTCTTTGACTTTATGAGTTTCTTTCCTTCTCCTCTCTTTCTTTCTTCTTTATGGCATATTATTATTATTATATATATATATATGTATAAAAAGTTTTCACATAAACACGTGAAATAACAATCAATGATCAAACCACAATAAGAAAATGGGAAAGATCATAGTCTTGCTTTCCCATTTTCTTATTGTGGTTTGATCATATACGAGTGGTTTGATATATATATATATATATGTATATAATCGATAAAGAGATTACAATAAGAAAATGGGAAAGATCTTAGTCTTGCTTTCCCATTTTCTTATTGTGGTTTGATCATATACGAGTGGTTTGATATATATATTATATATATATATATATATATATATATATATATATATATATATATATGTATAAAATCGATAAAGAGATTACACATAAACACGTGAAATAACAATCAATGATCAAACCACAATATGAAAATGGGAAAACAAGACTACGCTCTTTCAACCATAACAAGCGGTCTTCGTCAGTAGGGTTTTTGACTCTGACGAAGACCGTTTGTTACGGTTGAAAGATCTTAGTCTTGTTTTCCCATTTCGTATTGTGGTTTGATCATTGATTGTTGTTTCTCGTGTTTATGTGAAATATTTTTATTATTATTGTATATATGTATATACAATTGCTCGTTTGTTCGCTAACCGTTCCTATGCTCTGTGTCTTCCTCTTTACCTCCTCATGAGAAACCTGAGGAGAAATATTAAAAACCGCAAATGTGGGTTGACTATTGCATTTGCGGTTTCAACGTTTAGTTTTCATTAAAAAACCTTTTTTACAGTTATTTTTATCTTTACTCTCGTCATATCTGCATATAAACAAATCATTAATACCTCACATATATGATACGTAAAACTTGATAAAAATATTAGTTTTTTTTCGTATTCAAAAATTTTTTTAGTTAATACAGGGGTTTAATTTAACACTTTTAAAAACGTCATCATAAATGTTTTAAATAAAAATAAAACATATTATTTGGGTATATAAATTCAGCAAGATGCATCGACCTATTTAGTAAATATAATTATTCAAGTTGTGGACTTCTGCTTTTAGTTTCACATCAAAAAATAATTTGAGTTATTTAGTACAACTTCAATGAACAGGGTATAGAGGTTGTTTAATCAGCTATGTGTGGTATTTACTCTCTTTTAAAAACACTAATAAAGCTATTCAGGTAAAAGTGTTTGATAACAATAACGTGTTTTTTAACATGTCTTGTTCTTCTCAAGTTACGCTAATAGCTGATAGGGTTATTCCCTCCTCTCTTTCAACTATTGATATAACCTGAAGAACAAGTTGGTTTTATTAGAAACTTCTCTAAAGAAGACCTTTTTAGGGACTTTTCCCATAAGATATAAGGCATGGACGAATGCTCCAAGCTAAATGAATCAAATGAAGCTAAATGACTTGGCTTTACCCTCCACTGTCTGAGTCCGCAAGGCATAAACAGTTTTCTTTTCACTCTTTTAACATATTTATAAAGACTTTATTACTTTTCAGAGTAAGAAAGTCAAAAGTTTTCGATTAGTAATACTGTATGCAAATCTTAAAGAAGGCTTTATTGTTACCTATGACATTAGTACATAGTGTACAATCAACACTCAATAAAAGTTAACTAACTCTTTACATGCAAGGTCAGCATTAAGCGCACACTAATTCATCCACCATTAACCGCTCTTTTAATTTCAACTATTATTCAAAAGCAAAGATCAGAGTAACGTTTAATTGGCAGTTTATTACTAAGAAGTGACGCAGCCCAATATTGGTTTACTTTTTTTTTTTAACTTTTCAATATCTAAAATATTGCAATAATTGAAAACTTCACTTCGAGTTTTTGAAGTGTATGTTATTATGTTTTGGGACAGTCTTAACTGATTTGTGTTTTGTGTGTGTGTGTGTGTGTGTGTGTGTGTGTGTGTGTGTGTGTGTTGTATGTATGTGTGTGCGTGTGTGTGTACGTTTACATATGTGTGTGTGTGTGTGTGTGTGTGTGTGTGTGTGTGTGTGTGTGTGTGTGTGTGTGTGTGTGCGTTTACGTGTGTGTGTGTGTGTGTGTGTGTGTGTGTGTGTGTACGTTTACATATGTGTGTGTGTGTGTGTGTGTGCGCATGCGTGCTGCGTGTGTGTGTGTGTGTGTGTGTGTGTGTGTGTGTGTGTGTGTGTGCTCGCGCTTTAGCAATAATGTTGTTAAATTGTATTTTTGTGAACACTCTTCAAGTCCCAGCGATTGACGTATCCATGTTGACATATAATTAGCCTTGGGTTGGGGAAATAAATCTACCGACTATTGACTTGACTGAACCATCTTAGAAGTACTTTATATGTTATCCTGAATGCAGAGTTGTTTTTTTTCTTTCATCTATCAATCAAATTTCATAACAATTTCATATTTATAACCCGTTATTATAAGAAATCTATCAACTTTGGGTTTCATAGCAAGGGTAGAATATGACTCAATCGACACGTTTTAATAAGACGCATACCAGCTGTTTCTTGTCATATTTGTTATACTACTACGGTAATCATTGAATGAGCTTCCATCATAATCATTCCAATCGCATTAGAATCATTTCATTGATTGTATTGATTTCCGTAATTATTTTCATAAGTTTACATAGATTAAAGCTGATAAATGTAAGATTACCTTTCTGAGTAGAATTAACTGTTAGTTTTTGATGGTTGCAGGAAAGTCCTGCTAATGAAGAGTTCGTGGAACAGGAGAGGAGGCACAGCATAGTTCTCATGATGGGATAGAATCTAGTAAATGACAAAAAACAGATTAGCACACTTTTGTGTCACTTGACAAACGATTAGTCTAGTTCAAATAACAATTTAATCATAGTAGTGAATAATTTCATTTAACTTAATATTTGTTTGCGTTTCCCCTTTGAGTCAATCCAATGCAGACAATATGTGTTCTAATTATTTACTTTTTTCGTTCCTTTGTTCTTATAAACTCAGTTCAGGGGAAATTAATTTTCAATAAGTAAAATGGATTATCCAACACAATACTGTAATAACAAATGTATATTGATTTCGAATTGTAAACTGACTACCTATTAAATAAATTTGATTTTTGTAGTTATTTTTTCCTGATTATATCAATTTTACAAAGGATATAAAATAATTAATTTTTTTTTTAAAAATAAAGACTCTAATATGTGGGATGCGTTTTTATTCTAATTGAGAACACATTTTAAGTCAAACTTATGGGAAACTAAACAGGAAGTAAACTGAATCACCATGCGCGGGCTCGGAGTTCTAGAAACTAGTTTCACTCTGTTCAGCGTACACAAACTCTTTTATGGAGACAACAAAAATTGCAGGCGCTCAAATATTTTCTCCACAAATATACTTTGATTTATAAGTAATTTTGCCTAGTAATTAAAGAGATGGCGACAACATAATAATAATCACTTTTTTTCACTTGTAGAGTACTTCATCCGTTGCAATGTAGTAATTGTCCAATCATTATAGGAGTAATATTCTACAGCACATATATTTATTTAAATAAAAACGTTTTAAGCTAAACTATAGCTAAACAGTAAATGGATAACAGTATCTAATTTCCAGCTTAAACGTTATCAGGAGAGAAGAGTTAGAGGTTAACGCGAAAATTAGAGAGTGTATGAGTGTGTTGGTTATTTACTCTTTACTTATAGTTTTCCCTGAAACGTTTCGTGTCCTTTTGGGATCTTTTCCATGATAATACTATTTGAATAAAAATTAATTTTGTTATAGAGAGTTCTAAGAAATTGTTTTGGAATTTAAAAAAGATATATATATATTTTATTTTATTTTTTGGAAAGGAGGTGAAATGCATTTACGCACATTGTGCTGGGCTCCCAGACTATAATTTCTTATGTATTGCTGTTACCAGTAATAACTGCTAACATATTAAACACACAGAGACAGTGTATAGTGTAAATTTCAACTGTAAGCAGTGGAAAGCTAAATGCGCCTCATTTATACGTCTAAGCTCCAAAAGAAATTCTGTTATTGATACAAAAGTTTAAAAAAAGCTCCTTCAGTTTACTAGAGAAGTGGAAATAAGTTTAAAATTCCCTAGTGATGACTGATATTTGCAATTGTGGCAAACCTTGTGATACTTTTCACTTATTTATCAATTCTATACTTCTCTTTTAGATTTGCAGCAACACACTCCCAAGTAATATTTATACATATCACTGATTAATTGATTCATAAGACTAAAGATTATTTGCTACAATAGGGAGTACCCAAGTACAATAGGGAGTACCCAAGAACAATAGGGAGTACCAAAGGGTACTCCCTTCCCGTTCCCTTAGACCAGGGGTGCTCACACTTTTTCAGTATGTGAGCTACTTATAAAATGACCAAGTCAAAATGATCTACCGACCCATAAAAGCGTATGTTATTTTAAAATTTATTGAACATTCTTACCTTGCATTACCACATGAGCCAATATTGCAAAAAAATAAGCTCTCAACATGTTTTTGTGATTACTATATAATAATAATAATAATTTTTTTGGTTAAGGAGGTGAAATACATTTACGCACATTGTGCTGGGCTCCCAATAATAATAATAATAACAATACATTGACAATTTATAATAATAATAATTAAAAATAAATAAATAAAAACAATCAAATAAAATAATAATACAGCTGTTTTTTGTAGCTTTGCATTGTGCTCAAAGACAGAAGCTTTGTAGAAGGATCAAAACACACACACACACACACACACACACACACACACACCTCAGAGAGAGATAGATAGATAGATAGATAGATAGATAGATAGATAGATAGATAGATAGAGAGAGAGAGAGAGAGAGAGAGATAGGCTGACTGTCGCACTGGAACTTTTTTTTTCAAAGTTGTATGCGATCTACCACTATTGGCCTCGCGATCGACGTATTGAGCACCCCTGCCTTAGACTATTTCCGTCGTGAATATCCTACAGTTTTGTTCATACCCTTACTTGGCCATTCAAGACAGCTAACATGCATTGTAAACATTCCCTAAACTGAAAAATCTGGAGTGGCCTACACTCAACTTTACTATAAGAAAACATAATAAACTCATTAACCACCAACTGATGTTTTGTGCTCTTTACATTTAATCAGTATGTGTCATTTGTTTAATTTGACTGTAATCGCTTTATTAGTTATTAGAATCGTGAACATGACATCTGATATCAAGATTTATGATAATGACATTGACAATGATAACAATGACTTCTGAAACTCATCGGACTCGTAGGCTCTGCAGTCATACTGTTGTAACAACATATGACATACTGTTGGCATGCCATTTTTCTAACTCAATTTAACATCAGATTTTATGTTCATTAATGACCCTTATAATTGTAAATAGAGAAGTATTCGTCACTTCTATAGCTTTAGGTAAGATATGATAGAAATCTTTGTCCATTCTGAGATGATTGATCGAATACAGATATAATGTGATCGAGGGTTTCTACCTCTTCTAGCCACAGAGTTTGAATTCTTTGTATGATGTCAAATACAGCTTCCATTCATAGTAATAAAGTAAATAATTTAAAAATAACAATACAGAATAAGAGAAAAAATTGAAATAACATTGTTTAGGGCCAGAAATTACTAAGGCAAATTAAGAAAAATAGGTATAACTAATAAACTAAATAAATGGTTTCAAAGATATTAAAATACGTTTCTTGAATTATCTTATACAAATAATCATATTGATTCAGTATTATTCAAAACTCAATAGGAGAACTTTTGCATTATGTACCTGGTGTTAATTAAGTATTTTATTTTCCTGGTGAAGTGAAAATAAATATAAATTAGACAGAAGAATTGGCAAAACAAGAATGGTTTAAAAATAATACAAATGATGTTAATAGCGTACATAGTCTAAATAACAATTAATGCACTTATAATATTGAAAAGAAAATTAATACAATATTTCCACTGACCTTATGATATTCAATACCTTCTGTATTCTTGCATTGTCATGTAATCAACGTAAACTCATATGTAAAACATATATTAAGCTAAATATTTCAATGAAGGTACTCTTTTAAACACAGATATTAAACTAAATTTCTCAATAAGATCACATTTGAATTAATTTCAAACTGTTACAAATAACATTGACGTCGAATAGAAACGCAATTAAAAATTAAAATGAGGTGAAAAAATGAGAGCCAATGATTGGTCGAAATAATCATACGATAGAAAAGACATGCACATTATGTACTGTTGGCGGGAAATGAAGGGACTTCATTCTGCGTGAATAATTATTTATATACTAAATAGAGACCTATGATTCTTAAGTTGTATTGA